>NESQ01000130.1:0-216843 GCA_003070745.1 Tuber borchii | reverse complement strand
CGCTCCTGCTCGCTCCTGATCAGCCACACCCCGCTCTCTCGACCCTCCAGTAGATCCAAACCATGGTGGTCTCCGCTACTCTCAATCCTCCGCCGCGAATATCACTCCGCGTCTCGAAAAGCAAGGGCCTCCCTCTCCACTCAGGATAGGATGACTGCAAAGCTCTCCAAAAACGGGTATTTCAGGGCGATCAAAAACGCTAAAAGCTCCCACTGGAGATCCCTTCTTGCCGAAGCCACCCCACGCTCCATATGGACAGTTAAGAAATTCTCACTGGGCCGTCCCGTCTCACGCTTTCCATCCTTCCCCGACGCTATGACTCCGTCGGACATCAACGACTCGCTTCTGGCACATTTCTTTCCGGCTCGCCCCACGCCCTCCCTCCCCGCCAACCTCTCAGCCTTCAGCGACACCCCGACCCTCACAGCAGAAGAGGTTGCCGCTGCTCTCTCCAAGTGCTCTCCGTCCTCCGCTTCTGGGCCAGATACTATTCCCTACTCCGTGTGGAAGGCCCTTCACAAAGCCTGCCCGCACATCCTTACCTCTCTCCTGGCCCCGCTTCTACTATATGGGCACCACCCCGCCTCCCTCAAGCGGGCACATGGTGTAGTCCTCGACAAGCCAGGCAAGGCCTCCTACGACTCCCCCACTTCTTTTCGCATCATTGTTCTTCTTGAAACTGTTTCCAAAATCCTCGAGAGGATCGTTGCCTCCCGTCTTTCCGCCGTCGCCCGTTTTCAAGGGCTCTTGTCCACCAATCAGTGTGGCTCCCTCCCAACCCTCTCCTCCTTCGATGCCTGCACGGCTATGGTTGACTCCGTCCGCACCCTGCAGAGGTCCCGCAGAAAAGTTTCCTCCCTTTTTTTGGATATCAAAGGTGGTTTTGACAATGTCGATGCCGTTATTCTCTGCTCCCTTCTTCGCAGGAAGATGGTCAACCGTTATTTAATTTCCTGGGTGTTTTCCTTTTTAACTGACAGAAGGTGTTGTTTGTTGTTTCAGGGTTCTCCTAAGATTTTTTCTTCTGTTACCGTCGGTACTCCTCAAGGGTCCCCGATTTCTCCATTGTTATTTGTTATTTATGTTTCTTGTTTACATGTGACAGTCCCCAGAGGGGTTATTTTGTCCTATGTTGATGATTTTTCTATTACTGTTGCTTCTTCTTCATACCGTACCAACGTTAGGCTGCTTCAAAGGACCTTCGGTGTTATGAAGGCCAAGGCCACAGCTGTCAAGGTTGGGTTCTCTATTCTCAAGACGGAACTCATTCACTGGCGCACCCCTCATCAGAGGGACCTCCCGAGTGACCCAAGACCCCCTCCCATTGCCCTGGATGGTCAGGTTTTTTTCCCCGCTGCTCAGCTCCGTTGGCTGGGCTACTGGTTTCTCCCCAATGTTTCGACCACCGCTCATTTCTCTCGCCGCCTCGCCCTTTCTCAAGCTGCCTTCGCGGCCGTTAGGAGAATGTCGGGCCCGGGCTCCGGGGTCTCTCCGCATCTCTGTCATAAATTGGCATACTCGCTAATCTTCCCCATTCTCTCCTATGGGGCCGACCTCTTCGTTCCAACCAAAGGGCTGCTCCACAGAATGAACACCCACTGGCATCACGTCCAGAGATGGGTCACAAACTGTTTCAGGGCCACACCTACCACCATCCTTGCTGCGGAAGCTGCTCTTCCTCCCCTTTTGGTTCTCCTCGCGCACAAACGCCGCATGGCGGCCCTTCGACTCTGTTGCTCCCCCCCCACTATCAACCCCGCGGCTGCCCGCCTCCACTCGTCCTTCCCTTCGGCCCTTCCCGATCGGTGTGCTGAGAACCTAAGGGCTCTCTGCTCTGGCCTTGACCCTAATGTCAGGCCCCTCCTTTGGTCCACCCCCGAAAGAAAACCCCCTGTCAGAACGCACCTTCCGGTCGACGCTCTCGCTCACCTCGTCCTTCCCCTTATCGAGGGGGTCTTCCCACTCCCCCTTCTGGGCTCGTCCTTGCTGCCGGACCTCCCATCTCTCCCCCCGGAATCCCTGATGAGGGCCTCATACACCGTACTCCAGCGCAGGGCCCGTGCCATGATGATACAGTCGTGGAAGGAGGTCGCCCCGCCACCACCCTACTATGTTTTCCCTCTCGGCACAACTCCACACCCTTTCATGGGCTTAGGAAAGTTCATGGCTGGTCGAATTCACCAAATGAGGGCCCAGAAGAGCTACCTGGCCGCCCACCCCTCCTGGTCACAACCTGATCTCTCGCCCCTCTGCCCCCTCTGTGGGGAGGAGGATGAGACTTTCAGCCACGCCGTCCTTCGCTGCGAAGCCAAAGCCGAACCCAGAGCCCGCCACCTCCAAGGCGTGCCCTCCGTAGGGGCTGACTCCCCACTTTGGTCCTCCGCCCACCTCCTTCTAGGGCTCGCCTCCTACATCGATGAGACGTGCACCAATTTTCCTCCCACAATGGCTACCTTGTGATGTCGTCACCGGTTTCTATGGTTTTTCCTTCCTCCCCGGCTGCTAGGGGTTTTTTCGAGTCATCTCCTTTGCGTCCTACGTGACTTAAAATGTTAAGTTTTATGTTAAGGTTACTTTTGTTTTAGGATTTTTCGTGTTGAGCTTGGGTTTGTTTGATTTTTCGTGCTGTTGAATTCCGTATGTTGGTATTGTGTCGAGTACTTGACACAGCTTGGGGATGTTTGTTTGAGTTTTTACTTTGTTATTGGTTTTGGGATTAAGGTTTTCTTTACGCCATAGCTAGCGCTGCATGCGAGTTCTTGTACCTTAACAATGAATACATGATATAAAAAGAAAAAAAAAAAAAAAAAAAAAAAAAAACCTCTACCATATGCAGCACGAACCATCTCCTCTACACCTCCGGCGATTGAAATCTCAATACCATGAGAGATCATCGTGGGTTTTGGTGTCCCTCTCCCCTCTTCTGATGGCCTTTGTTGCCTAGGAGGGTGATGCTCCTCCACCTCCTTCCTCCCTCTGATTCCCTTCTGATGGCTTAGGTATTTGGGTGCCTTCGTCTATGGGGTTTCATGCTCTTCCCCCTCTTTCTCCGCACTTGTTTTGCTGCCCTCGCTTAGCATTTGCACGGTCGGCAACCCCTTCGCCTCGTCTTAAGCATAGCGCAGCTTCGGGTTATCGGTGAAGTAGTGGCCCCGGTGGCTCTGCTCTCTGGTATTGCACTATCTCCTGAGCGCTACGGTGGTACGGTTGCATTTGTCGAAAAACTGTGATCCCTTGGTGGTCCTTTGCTTCGTACTTCTCGGTGTTGGGTCTACCCCTCCTTCCTCGCCTCCCGGTTTCGTCCCGTTGCTCGGTTACAGCTACACCACGATCTTTGGCTGGCACCCTACTGCTCTCTTCTCCTGGCTCTGTGCCCTTATGATGGTCTTGACTTTGTCTTGTTCCTAGGGGATTTCAGCCTTCCGCCTCTGCCTTTCCCCTCAGGGGGCAAGGCTATGCAATCTTTCTGGTCCGGGTTCCGGTGACCACCGGGTCTCGCTCCTGGCGCCACACGTCTCCGCCGCGCTGGCTTAGTTATATGGATCTCCCTCTGGTCCTCGCCTCGACTCTCCGGCTGGGCTTTGTGCCCCGGTCATTACGGCCCTCGTGTATGCTAGAGTGGGTTGGTTCATCCGCCCTATTTGTCAATGGGTTGGGATTTCTAGACGGGCTTGAAGTTTTCTTTGTTTGGTTCATAGGTTTCTCACTGTCGCTTTGGGGCTTTTCTTTGGGGTTGACGTCTGTGGAGGTTTTTGGTTCGATGTTTTCAGGCTTTTGTTTCTCTCGTAGTTTTTACCAGTAGTACCGGGCTTTCGCTTGCTAACTCTATTCAAAGTAGTTTAGGTTGGTCGGGCAGGGTCAGATGGTTTTAGCGAGGGGGATGGAGGATGGACTGTAGTTGGAGGTTTTTTGTCTACATAGCGATGAGCTGGAGTGACTTTGTACCTAGTTAGCTGCCGGCTTAGCAAACAAATATAAACGGGAGATAAAAAAAAAAAAAAAAAAAAAACCTCTACCATATGCAGGTGGAAGCATCCGAATCGGACGACGTCGCATAAAGTTACAAACCCTCAAAGATAGTGGATCGAAGAGTGGTCGTTAAGTAACGGGACGAAAACTGCGTGAAAGTTAGACACTTCAGTCTGGAAAGTCGCCCAGTACTAGAAGGATAGTCTATACCCAGGAAGGGGGTCGGGGAACCCCCAAAGGACCTGTCAGCATAAGACCGATAACTATGTTCGTAACCATTGGTTCAATTTATAGTCAAGAGTCGTATAATGCCGGTAGACGAAACCGCAAGACGCATATGCAGTCTGGTTTCCGACGGAGCTGACACCAGAAGATTGGCCATCTTCGGTTCAGCGGGTAGTCTCTCTACGTTGACAAACGTGGGTGATTATTCGTAACTTAATTCGCTTCGGATAAAAGATCGTACGAACACTACGAGAGGTGTCCACACCATCGTAGAATAAAAGTTCTCACGTGTCTACAAGTCGCGTATGGGTGCAGAGGTTTTCAGGGTCAGATGGGGTTTGCACTTCGATTGAAGTCGGTGAAAAGAGTAAGAGGTACTTAGTTATATAGAAAGATTATGTAGCCCGCGAACACCCAGACGCGGAATATAAATATCGAGGTGTCTTCGCAGCTTATACAAAACAACAAGCAACGGAGAAGAGACCTTAACAATATATACACGTTACTACTTTAAATTTCTTATCGCACGATTACTTTTATCTTAAACACATTCGTCTCCCTTGACGATATTCTCCAAAACACTTGTTTAGCGATTAGGACCATAGCGTAATAACACTCTTCCATTACGCTACCCCCATAACACAACCCCTCTCCCTCGTCATAAGCAGAGCGCAGCTTCGGGTTATCGGTGAAGTAGTGGCCCCGGTGGCTCTGCTCTCTAGTATTGCACTATCTCCTGAGAGCCTGAGTCGGTACGGTCGCATCATCGAAAAATCATGATCTCTTGGTGGTCCTTTGCTTCGTACTTCTTGGTGTTGGGTCTACCCCTCTTCTCTCCTCCGCCAGTCTCGTCCAGTCGCTCTGTTACAGCTACAAGTCGCTCTATTTCCGCCGGCCTCTGTCTCCTCATGATAGTCTGGACCTGGGATCTCACATGGCCACATGTGTGTGGGTGAAACTGTCCGGTTCCTAGGGTGTTCAGGCTACCGCCTCTGACCCCGTCTTTAGTGGGTTATGCACTCCTCCTTCCCGCTGTATTTCCGGTGGCCCCTGGGCCTGGCTTCACTCGCCACACGTCTCCGCCCCGACCGACTTAGTTATATGGATCTCCTGGTGGTCCTCGCCTTGACTCTCGCTGCCGGGCGATATGCTCCGAACTTACGTTCCTCGTGTGTGCTCGTGTGGGTTGGTATATCCGCCCTTTTGTCAATGGGGTTGGGATTTCTAGATTGGGCTTGAAGTTTTCTTTGTTGGTTTCATAGGTTTCTCACTGTCGTTCTGGGGCTTGTTTTTAGGGGTGCATGTCTGTGGAGGCTATTGGTTCGTGGCATTCAGGCCCGTGGTTTCCTTTGTAGTTTCTACCCATACTACCGGGCATTTGCTTTCTACCATCATGTCAAAGTAGTTATGTTCGTCGGGCAGGGTCAGAGGGTTTTCGCATCGGAGGCTCGGGATAGACTGTAGTGGGAGGTTTTTTGTCGACATCAGCGGTTTACGGCTGTAGAGACTTTGTACCTAGTTAGCTACTGGCTTAGTAAAACAAAATAAAAAGAGATATAAAAAAAGAAAAAAAAAAAAAGAAAAAAAAAGAAAGGACCTGTAGTTAGCTCCTCACGTAGTCATCTAAGTACTTTCCTATCTACTATCTTGAATGATACTATTTATCCCTTTTCATGATCGACATAGTATGAGGACAGCGTTGTCTGTATACAATGTAGGAACGGCCTAAGAATGTTCTCATATACTATATGGATTGATCGTCACCTATTGCACCACCTCTCATGAACATGGAATGTTACATTTGACTGTGTCTCCCTTTTCAATACCTGACGATCACCAAAGGGACAGGAACAGAGAAACCCTCAGGATTACAAACACTTTCAAGGGGAGTACCTGAGCGGGGGAGAGGACCCTATGGCATGGGTCCTAGGAAAAGAGCCCTGTAAGGGGGGGCTATAAAGAAACTGAAATCCGGACGAACCACACCTTCGGACAACGAAAGACAAAGACTGGAACCCTTTACTGGGACATCGAGTCAAAATACCACAAGACGACATCTGGCAAAAATATCCATAATTGATAAAGAAAATACAAAACAAATGCCAAAGACAGCCAGTCAAGAAGAAAACAACTGAACCCCAAAATCAAATGTTTTTTTTTCCTGAAGTACCATACCCTACGGAGGGGGAAATTGGGGCTGGGAGGGTAGCTCTGTGGTACCAGAGCTGGGAAGAAAGGAGCTAGTAAGTGGGTCAGAGGGCCTGAGGAATAAAGGCACACTCCTTACAAGGTTCAATGAGAACGATATCGACAAGCGAACGAGAGAGAAGCAAAGATGAATGAAGTACGAATGAACCTATCAACAACAAGGTTCAATGAGAATGATATCGACAAGCGAACGAGAGAGAAGCGAAGACAAATAAAGTACGAATGAACCTATCAACAACAAGGTTCAATGAGAATGATATCGACAAGCGAACAAGAGAAAAGCAAAGATGAGCAAAGAACGATGGAACCTCTAGAGATCTACCTTCAATTTAAAACGGAAAGGTCTCACCCCTACTTGAAAAGTCAAAATTCAGGAAAATTTTTTTTCTGAAATAATAGCCTTGTGGGACCAAGGCTAGGGGGAGGGGAGCAAAAGCGATACTCGCCTCGGAGGGGGGGAAGAAATGAGCTACTGAAATACTTGCCTCGGAGGGGGGGAAGAAATGAGCTACTCGTCTCGCAACGAAGGAAGCAACTGTAAAGTACAGTTAGATACATATGACATGGAAAGGAACCACACACGATTGACTCGAATCAAACGATGGAAGTACCTATAAACCTTAGAAGTCGTAGCGAAGTCGGACACCTACCACGAAACAACAACAAGAAACCTCTCTGCACAGGACAGCAGATGAACAACGGCCATGAACAATAGGAGTCAAGAGTACTCAGCTATCAAAACAACAACGAGAAACCTCTCTGCACAAGACAACAGATGAACGACGGCCATGAACGATAGGAGTCAAGAGTACTCAGCTATCAAAACAACAACAAGAAACCTCTCTGGACAGGACAGCAGATGAATGACGGCCATGAACGATAGGAGTCAAGAGTATGCAGCTATCGAAACAACAACAAGAAACCTCTCTACACAGAACAGCAGATGAACGACGGCCATGAACGATAGGAGTTAAGAGTACTCAGCTATCAAAACAACAACAAGAAACCTCTCTGCACAGCACAGCAGATGAACGATGACGAAGAACGAAAAGAAGTCGGACGACAAGGAAAGAACAGGAAGGAAGAAAAGAAACAACACGCTGTGAGAATATCTCGCTGGATGGAAGTACCTATTGGATATTAGTAGCCATAGGGAATGTTGTATCTGATCAACTGACCAAGAAGGAACCAAAGGGTTTATCTGCACTGGATAAGCAGATGCAAGAAGAGATCAGAAGACAACAAGCGACCGAAGGATTACAACACGGAATGCATGATAGGCATTATCCGATGCAAGAAGAGATCAGAAGACAACAAGTGAACAAAGGATTATGACACGGAATGCATGATAAGCATTATCCGATGCAAGAAAAGGTCAGAAGACAGCAAGCAACAGAAGGATTACAACACGGAATGCTTGATAAGCATTATCCGATACAAGAAAAGGTCAGAAGACAAGAAACGACCAAACAATTACAACAAGAGAGGCATGATAAGAAACAGCCTATTCAACCGAAGGATCATACGACAAGGAACGAACGAGAAATCACACCACTCGACAAGAGAAGAGAAACATACGATATGCACAGAACGAGAAGAAAATGATCACAAGGAAAACAAAGACAAAGAAAAAACGGAAGGACGGAATCGCATAAGAGACAGCCAGTCGGCACGACAATGGAAGAGGACCAGCAAGCCTCGATACACTGAGCAGTCTACCTCCTACTTTCATCAATAAGCCTTTTATCTTTTCCAAACCCTATCACACCTACAAACACCACACGAACAACATGAAGTACCCTACACAACAGAACGGGGAGGTAAGCAATGCCACCAAGAAGACCGAGACGCGATATACCGCCATGAGCTGGACAGCATGCTTCGACGACGGGTGCCCTGTGCACCTTAGCGACAAACAGGGGGCATATTTTCCTCAAAGAATGACACGACGACAGCCCCAGCGCAAGGGCAACAAAGTGCGCTGGGGCGAGCCAGCTGAGGAACTAAAGGCCCACCACGAGGTGGGGCAGTTCGTGGTCGAACTGCAAGAAGAGATGGTGAGGATGGCCGAAGAGATGAGCCGCCTCAAGGAGGAGAATCGAGCGATGAAGAGGAGCGTGGTCATCGCAGAAGAGAATGCCCGCCGGGCATCGATCAGCAACTGACGCCGCGCATACGAGAAGCTCGAGCTTCAGACTCGAGTACAACGAGTGGCAGAGGAAGTGGTCAAGTTGGCCAAAGCAATCGAAGAAGATAAGGAGTTTGCCGATTTTATCGGCATTACAGTCGAGCGAAAAGAGTGGGAAGCGGAGGAGCATACCAATGGAGAAGGGGCTATGAAGCCAGAAGAAGTGGCCACCTCATGGGATTGAGGCAAAGGAGTTAAGAGAAGGAAGTTAGTAGGATCGTGGGACCGATCCTAAGGGGGAGGGGACCTAATGTCACAAACGGTGAATAGAGAAGGAATTGGTTTTATGCTATTCATAGTTATGAATAGTAGTTTTGTGTTTTCTTTCACATGACTCGCATTGCGAAGCCATAGTTAGTACTGTTATATGTTTATGTTTGCGCGTGACCACACTGGGTGGTCACTTGATATGTATTTCGCACATGACTCATAGTTATGAGTCATGGGTCTCGCGCAGGTGACCCCTTGGGGCACATGACTAGTAATGAGCGCGATGATTGGTTTGATATATTGCGCAGTTGACTCATAGGAGTCAGCTGATGGATTTCACACTATGACTCGCTTGGAGTCATAGGAGCGTGTGACTCATATATATGGGTCACCAGGGTTAGGTATGTGAGGAGGCGCCGATATAAAAGGCGAGGCTTGGGACCTGTAGTTAGCTCCACGAACCATCTCCTCTACACCTCCGGCGATTGAAATCTCAACACCACGAGAAATCATCGTCGGCTGTCCACCCCCCCCTCTGTCCCTGTTGATGGCTTTTTGCCTAGGGGTTCATGGCTACTTTCTCCTCCCTCCTCCGCCCTTCTCCCTTACGGTTAAAGGGCCTCCTCCTCAGAGTCGCGTTGAGTTATCTTTGGTTCTCGCTTCGCCTCTCGCCCCTGCTTCCCGATGTTGCTCGCTTAGCACACGGTCGGCAACACGTCTCCTCTGCGCTCACGAGGGCTATCTGCCTGTCATTCCCGCCGGGACCTTGGACTCTCGTCTACCCTTCCGTTTTCTCCTCCGTTCGGTTTCGTCCAGTTGCTCTGTTACAGCTTAAAGTTCCCTCGCTAAGGTTGGCTTCCTCTCAGCCCGGTCGCTCCACTCGCCCCCGCGATCTTACGCCACGGTCGCATGCCTTGGTTACACTCTGTCATGGTATTGCACTGCCTCCTTGATCGATGTCAACGCCTTGCGCTTGAAGTAATTGTCCCGGTCCGGATATCCTTCGGTTTGTCGCCTGCTATTTAGCTATTTAGAACGGCCCTACTTTGATATGTGTTTCTTTATCTATTGTGGTTTTCCTTTAGTGGTATTCTCTCCTTCGCCCATTAGGGGTTTTTTATTTTTGGCTGGAGTCTACGGAAGAGGTTTTCCTATTGCTTCCTGCTTTCATGTTCGAGGGTTTCTTTCTTCTGATCCTGGGGGGGTTGCTAAGCCGGCTGCGGCAGTTTGGTTGCTTTCATTTGGTAGGCGAGTTACTTTCTTACGTGCGAGATGTGCGGTTGGTTCCACACCAGAGGGACTTGGGGTGATGGTTTTTTCCTTGGTCCGGGGGGGAACCTTTGCGTGGAATTATGGTTTTGTTTAGGCCATACCTAGCGGTACATGCCAGTTCTTTTACAATAAACAAACGAATATTTGATATAAAAAAAAAAAAAAAAAAAAAAAAGGACCTGTAGTTAGCTCCTCACGCAGTCATCTCAGTACTTTCCTATCTACTATCTTGAATGATACTCTTTATCCCTTTTCATGATCGACATAGTATGAGGACAGCATTGTCTGTATACAATGTAGGAACGGCCTAAGAATGTTCTCATATACTATATGGATTGATCGTCACCTATTGCACCACCTCTCATGAACATGGAATGTTACAACTAGGCGCTCATACTCGTCCGGTAATCGTGAGGAAACTTTTGTTAAGACCCGACAGGATATACTCCACCGCTTAAGAAATCCATTAAACCATCCTATTGAAAATACAAACATATTAGGTACTTCACCATAATGTTTGCTAAAGAGTTGCCGAGCTCGAGCTCGAAACCATCCTCACTGAATCAGTCTCTCTTTCTTTCTCTCCTCCAAGAATATCTCAAACAATTCCTTTTCTATTTCTGGCCACTTGCAGATCCATTTGGCTGGCTGTTCTCATCCAGTTCCTCTCTGATTCACAATGGCCTCTCGAGTGCTACATTATTACTGTATTGTCGTCTCAGGAATTTTCCAAAATTCAGCTGCCTCCTTTTGGGTCGGTGGACGATATTGTAGTTCTTGCGGAGTAGTCGGTACTCGGTAATGCATAAGGAAAAGTATTACCTCTAACTTTCGTTTCTTATTGTAGGTATGTCGTATCTTCTTAATTGGTCCTTGCTCACGGTATATCCTTGCTGCTAGTGGCTTAGGCTTTGGTCATGGGCGTAGTTTTTCTCTTGAGCCTGGTACTACAGTGTGCTGACCAAGTTGCTCACTATTGAGTTCATTTCGAGTAAGTGGACGCAGCTGTGACTGTATCCGAGTTGCTGTAACAGAAAGAGCAAAGCATAGTAGAAGTAAAAATAGAACTAGGTAATTGATTGGAATCGGCATTGTGGCTTTTGAGATGCATGTAGCCTATATTGCGATAATTGTTTTAAGGAGGTGAAGTTGACCTGTCAGATTACTTTAGGTAGGATGTGCCATCTTGGCTATCTACTTTAGGTATAACACCTGTATGATGAGCACACAACATGCTTGGCGAAAAACCGTATAAACCCAGATAATACGATATTAGAGATTTAGGTCCTAATACTATGGCTAAATGCTACTAGCAGTAATTGTTATTACTGCGTCTACTAGGCAAATTCAGCTTGGGGCTAGCAGCAACTATCTCTAATTAGGCGTAGTCTAAAGACCACTTAGGTGAGGGTGAAGGAAAGAGTGCTCATATCATGCTGAATTCACAATGATGAAGGTAAAAAGGGTCTAATTCCCATAAAGAATAAAGTTTGCGTTTGGGGTCGGAGTGATATGAAAGGACAGAAGATTCTTATTTTCATTATTGTCTGTGGACAAAATTAACTGCACATCAATTCAGAGCAAGGACTTTGACCATGATAATAACACTCCTCCACTAACCCCCACCATTGTTAAAGCCAGGAGAAAAAAAAAGAAAAACATATATTTTCATGAACACTTTTGCCCAGGAGCTGTAAGTTCAGAATAGAACACATAGTAGATATTAATATTTAAATTTGAGAAAGTTCTTTAGGTAGTGGTGAAAATGCCGAGTGGTGGTTCATTTTGTCCAATACTATCAGCTACATTGTCCTTTTTGTATTAGACCATCATATCTTCGATATTACTCATAACTCTGACGCATCTTCCGGCACTTTTGTAGGAACCTGATTCCGAATACAGGATGAGAATAGAAGTACTGTACATTATTAAGAGTGCGTCTGGTTGCCACTTCAAACCTTCATTCTGACCCCGATTATGAAAGTTTGTCCCAAAACTCTATTTTGATCTTAAGTGGCATGTCTAGTTGCCACACAAACTTAATAACCCTGAAATATTGGTCAGACCAGTATTTCACAAACCTTCATATCAGAACAGTATACACAGGCTGCAAAAACCCACAACAGCCATCAAATCTTACAATAAAATAAAAATAAAAATAAGAATTAAAGTATTGGTGCTAATATTATTCTCATAGTAATTATTCTGATTTTTTGAGTGACTTTTTTTGAATTGATTTTCTTAGCAACGAGACACACTTCTTGGAGCTTGAAAATGCCCCATAATGGCAACTTGAGATTATGGCGGTTGCCAGCTGCAACTCTCGTTTTGCGATTATCAAGGTTTGAAAAACCCCGGACGACTAGACACGCCCTAAGATTCTCCACATATATACCAATTATCTCCTTTGTAGAAGATTAACATTTGTTTTCAAGCCTACTAGTTCTAGCTGTCATCATCATGATTCTTTCCTCATATCACTAACTCAGTACTGTACTCGTACAGTATTCATATTTACTACTAGGTAACCTTTACTAAAGTTTTAGGACAACTCTCTTGTATTCAAGTAAATACGGTATCATGCTTGGAGAAATAGGGCATTGGTTTTTTGGAATTAGGATTGTTGTGGCTTGTTTCGGATTGCTGAGGATTAAAATGTTCCTGGGCATCATTCCTGGAAGGAAAATCTGTACTGTACACAGATATGTGCATGGGAGCTGAAGCAGTTGGAATACACCATTTAAGCTACAAGTACTTCTACCCGGTCATTAGTACCCGCAAACAGGTAGGATACAGTATGTTTTGTATGGACACTCAGATGATTTGCCATATATTTTGCGAATCCCATCTTCCAGTACTAATGGTCTACCATAAGACAGGTACAATACTGTGGCATGCACAATTTCTCTGCAACAGTATCAAGGAATCACTTGAATGCAGCTGCTCTGGGTTTGAATCTCCTACTCGTGTACTTCCCCCCGTTCCCCCTAATTCCTAATCTGTGAGATTCCCGAGATTCCAGGTCTTATCCTTGCTATGCTCGATTATTACTTTCATATCTGAGTACGGTTCACATATCACTGCACTTTTACCGTAGGGTTCAACCAGGGGCGAGACATAGTATTATACTACAAAGAATACGTGAGACCGTATAATACCCCAGTTTCTCCGTTATGATATTATACTACCAGATCTGACTGGTATAAGATAAAAGAACCTACCTAGACCTACTTGTCCTTGCACACCCTTATGCAATTAGATTCTACGCTAAAGGTCTCATATGCTACTAATGTTTTCAAAAATCCCCTCAAATACCAGTACCCACAGATGCTACCGAATTTGATTAGGTATAAGTGTTTTTTTAATCATTAGGCCCTGTTTGGCATACTACTATAAAAAAACACCATTTTTCTGAAAACAGCATATTTCCTAATGCCAATAGTAGGAGAGGTTAATGAACAATAATTAAAGGATAGAGGGATAGCAGACGCCCTTTTGCATATTCTGTCAAAAAAAGAAATTAATTGAAGGCCTAACGATTGAGTAGTACGAAAAATAGTAATATTGTGAAATATTGCAGGACATGAACTCTTATCTTTTGTAACATTGCCCTTTCTCCTACTCTGCAATGGTCAGGGTTTCACTTGACTTTATATTTTCTCAAAATATGCTGAGAGGTATCGGCTATTTTCCTATGATTTGAATATTATATTTGAGGTTGTTATTACTTTGAAATCAGGAGTGAGGATAACCTCAAGGAATATTTAAATCACAGAGAGATAACTGATACCTCTCTGTACATTCTGTGTAAAGAAGGGATCTGAGTCCAGAGATGGTCTGACAATTGCAGGGTAGCAGCAATGGTGATATGGTGAAATATTGAGGGTTAAGATATCTTATATTTCGCAATATTACAAACTTAAAGTAGGGGTACAAAATGATCCATACTGCAACCCAACAGCAACCCTACTACCACTATATATTAATTATCCCTATCACCACAACTACCCAGAATAAGCTGAAAATATGTGTAGATATATAATAGATATAAGAAAAGCTACATGTGAAATTAGAAAAGAAAAAAAAGTCAATACTTGGTATACCATCCCCTTGCATCTAAGATAGCAGCAACTCTACTAGGCATAGGCTTCCACAACCTTTTCAGATAATCCCCCTGAATATTGTGCATGAGTCCAAACCTGATTTAGAGCTACTGTTAGATGCTTTCTAACACTATCTGAGCCCTTCTTGGTCTTGTGGATATTGGGAAAGTGCTGGTGTAGTTTTTCCTTCATCTTCTTCCAATAGTGCTCAATTGGATTAAGATCATCAGCAAAAAAGTCAGCTTGCGTCAGATAGGTCAGCGTTGGGTTCTGATGGAAGCGATGTCTTTCTTCCGTCCCCTGCGTCCTGTGCGTCCTGTGCTATGTTGCAACTATTCTTCACATCCTCGGCATTCTGACTCGTCTCCTAACCCTCTATTCAATCCTGACGGGATGTCGCCTCACCCCAGTGTCCTGATGGCATGTCACCTGTTATGGGGATAGCGTAATCGAGGAATGTTATTACGCTATGGCCCTAATCACTTTTAAGTGTTTGGAGATAGTCATCTAGGGAGACGAATGGTTTTAAGATAAAAGTAATCGTGTGATAAAAGTTTTAAAGTAGTAACGTGTATATATTGTTAAGGTCTCTTCTCCGTTGCTTGTTGTCTGTATAAGCTGCGAAGACAGCTTGATATTTATAATCCGCGTCTGGGTGTTCGCGGGCTATATAATCCTTTCGTCTAACTAAGTACCACTTACTCTTTTCACCAACTTCAACAGAAGTGCGAACTCTTTCTGACGCTGAAACCTCTGCACCCATACACGACTTGTAGAGACTTAAGAACTTTTATTCTACGATGGTGTGGACACCTCTCGTAGTGTTTGTAAGATCTTTTATCCGAAGCGAATTAGATTACGAACAATTATCCACGTTTGTCAACGCAGAGAGACTATCTGCTGAATCGAAGATGGCCAGTCTTCTTATGTTAGCTCGGTCGGAAATCAGACTGCATATGTATCTTATGATTCTGTCTAACAGCATTATACGACTCTTGACTATGAATTGAACCAATAGTTACGATTATAGTTATCGGTCTTGTGCTAGCCGGTCCTTTGTGGGTTCCCTGACCCCGTTCCTGGGTATAGACTATTCTTCTAGTACTGGGCGACTCTCCAGACTGAAGTGTCTAACTTTCACGCAGATTTCGTCCCGTTGCTTAATGACCACTCTGCAATCCACGATCTTCGAGAGCTTGTAACCATATGCGACGTCGTCCGATTCGGATGCTTCTACTTGTATAAGGTAGAGGAAGACACTCTCTCATATTGTTATAGGGGTAGCGTAATCGAGGAATTTTATAACGCTAAGGCCCTAATCACTTATAGGTGTTTAGAGATAATCGTCTAGGGAGACGAATAATTTTTAAGATAAAATAATTGTGCGATAAAAGTTTGAAGTAATAACCTGTATATATTGTTAAGGTCTCTTCTCCGTTGCTTGTTGTTTGTATAAGCTGCGAAGACACCTCGATATTTATATTCCGCGGCTGGGTGTTCGCGGGCTACATAATCTTTCTATATAACTAAGTATCTCTTACTCTTCTTTCTGACTTCAACAGAAGTGCGAACCCTTTCTGACCCTGAAAACCTCTGCACCCATACGCGACTTGTAGACAGGTAAGAACTTTTATTCTACGATGGTGTGGACACCTCACGTAGTGTTCGTACGATCTTTTATCCGAAGCGAATCAAGTTACGAATAATCACACACATTTGCTAATGCAGAAAGACTACCCGCGGAACCGAAGATGGCCAGTCTTCTTTTGTCAGCTCTGTTGGAAACCAGACTGCATGTGCGTCTTGCGGTTTGGTCTACCGTCATTATACGACTCTTGACTATGAATCGAACTAATGGTTACGACCATAGTTATTGGTCTTATGCTAATAGGTCCTTTGGGGGTTCCACGACCCCCTTCCTGGGTATAGACTATTCCTCTAGTACTGGGCGACTTTCCAGACTGAAGTGTCTAACTTTCACGCAGTTTCCGTCCTATTACTTAATGACCACTCTTCGATCCAATATCTTCGAGGGCTTGTAACTTTATGCGACGTCGTCCGATTCGGGTGCTTCCACTGGCATAAGATAGAGGTTTTTTTTTTTTTTTCTTTTTTTTCTTTTTTATCTCCAGTTTATATTTGTTTGCTAAGCCGGCAGCTAACTAGGTACAAAGTTGCTTCCAGCTCAATGCCGATGTAGACAAAAAACCTCCAACTACAGTCCATCTCTCATCCCCCCCACTAAAATCATCTGACCCTGCCCGACTAACCTAAACTACTTTGAGTAGAAGTAGATAGCGAAAGCCCGGTACTACTGGTAAAAACTACAGGAGAAACAAAAGGCCTGAAAACATCAAACCAAAAAACCTCCACAGACGTCAACCCCAAAGAAAAGCCCCAAAGCGACAGTGAGAAACCTATGAACCAAACAAAGAAGACTTCAAGCCCGTCTAGAAATCCCAACCCCTTGACAAAAAGGGCGGATGAACCAACCCACTCGAGCATACACAAGGGCCGTAATGACCGGGGCATAAAGCCCAGCCGGAGAGTCAAGGCCAGGACCAGAGGGAGATCCATACAACTAAGCTAGCGCGGCAGAGACGTGTGGCGCCTGGAGCGAGACCCAGTGGTCACCGGAACCCGGACCAGAAGAAATGCATAACCCCTCCCCTCAAGGGGCGAAGTCAGAGGCGGAAGGCTGAAATCTCCTAGGAACAAGACAAAGTCAAGACCATCATAAGGACACAGAGCCTGGAGAGGAGAGCAGTAGGGTGCCAGCCAAAGATCGTGGAGTAGCTGTAACCGAGCAACGGGACGAGACCGGGCGGCGAGAAAGGAGGGGTAGACCCAACACCGAGAAGTACGAGGCAAAGGACCACCAAGGGATCACAGTTTTTCGACAATGCGACGGTACCGACCGTAGCGCTCAGGAGATAGTGCAATACCAGAGAGCAGAGCCCCCGGGGCCACTACTTCACCGATAACCCGAAGCTGCGCTATGCCTAAGACGAGGCGAAGGGGTTGCCGACCGTGCAAATGCTAAGCGAGGGCAACGAAGCAAGTGCGGAGAAAGAGGGGGGAGAGCATGAAACCCCTAGACAAAGGCACCCAACTACCTAAGCCATCAGAAAGGAATCAGAGGGAAAAGCGAGGGGACAGGAGCATCACCCTCCTAGGCAGCGAGGCCATTAAAAAAGGGGAGAGGCGAGGACCAGCCTACGATGATTTCTCATGGTGTTGAGATTTCAATCCCCGGAGGTGTAGAGGAGATGGTTCATGGCATAAGATAGAGGTTTTTTTCTTTTTTCTTTTTTTTTTTTATATCAGTTTTGCATTTTATTCGTACAACTACCAGGAAAAACCAGACATGCAGCGCTAGCTATGGCCAAGAAAAACCTACGCATCTCTCCCGTCATGGGATCAAAGCCACGCCCCCAAGACCCTATGGTATGGGCCCAACCGCACCTCTCGCCCACAAAAAGTAGCAGTACTCCTAGCGAGCAAGCAGAAAGACGCAGAAAACCCTTCCGAAAGCTCCCCTGAACATATGAAAAGTTTACAAAAGAAAACCAAAACACTCGGGAAAGACAGAAACTCCACTAACCGAAAACCTAACAAAGAATGGAAACATCTGACTAGGGGCGGCCTCAAGTGACCTTAAAAAAAGATCGGCGGCCGACATTACTCCGAGCCCAAGGCGTTGACATCAACCAAGGAGGCAGTGCAATACCATGGTAGAGCGTAACCGAGGATGCAACCGTGGACAGCCACGGGGGGCACAAGGCCGCGTGGTAGAAGGATACCAGCCAAAAAGAGGGGAAGTGTAGCTGTAACCGAGCAACGCGACGAGACCGAGAGGAGAGGAGGAAGGGTAGACCCAAGTATCGTAGGAACTATCGGAAACGTGTGCGTGTCTGACTAGGCAGTCTCCAGCGAAGCGTAATCGAAGAGAGCAGAGAAATCGACCGTGGCCTGATGAAAAGTTTTCTCTTACTGCGAACCATGATCCCAGCCATCTGTAACATGGACGCGAGGGTGTTGCCGACCGTGCAAATGTTAAGCCAAAACAAAAAACAAGAGCAAAGAGGAGGATAGGACAGGACCTAAGAAACGGGTGCCCAAGATTGAATCTATCATAGGGGGGGGTGCAGCTCACTCAGAGTGCGGGTAGTGAAAAGTGACAATGATTTCTCATGGTGTTGAGATTTCAATCGCCGGGTGTGTAGAGGAGATGTGGCATAAGATAGAGGTTTTTTACTTCTCTTTTTTTTTTTTTTTTTATATCATGTATTCATTGTTAAGGTACAAGAACTCGCATGCAGCGCTAGCTATGGCGTAAAGAAAACCTTATTCCCAAAAACCAATAACAAAGTAAAATCTCAACCAAACATCTCCAAACTGTGTCAAGTACTCGACACATTACCAACATACGGAATTCAACAGTAACGAAAAATCAAAGTAACAATAACTCAGCAAGAAAAATCATAAAACATAAAGTATAGCCGAAATAAAACCAAAAATTTTTTAAATCAAGTAGGACGTAAAGGAGATGACTCGAAAAAACCCCTAACTGCCGGGGAGGAAGGAAAAACCATTGAAACGGGGGACGACAGCTGGTAGACGGCCATGGGGGAGGAAAGTTGGTGCAAGTCTCATTGATGTAGGAGGCTAGCCCTAGGAGGAGGTGGGCGGAGGACCAAAGTGGGGAGTCAGACTCTACCGAGAGCACACCTTGGAGGTGGCGGGCCCTAGGGATGGCTTTGGCTTTGCAACGGAGGACGGCGTGACTGAAAGTCTCATTCTCTTCGCCACATAGGGGACAGAGCGGGGAGAGATCAGGTTGGGACCAGGTGGGATGGGCGGCCAGATAACTCTTCTGGGCCCGCATTTGTGAATTCGACCAGCCATGAACTTGCCTAGGCCCATGAATGGGTGTGGAGTCATAGTGAGGGGGAAGGAGTAGTAAGGCGGCGGCGGGCGGGGCTTTCCATGAGTCTATCAACATGGCCCGGGCCCTGCGTTGGAGATGGTGTAGGAGCCCTCATAAGGGGTTCAGAGGGGAGGGCGGGAGATCCGGCAATAAGGCCGAGCCCAGCAGGGGGAGAGGCGAGGGGCCTTCCGTGAGGGGAAGGATGAGATGGGCGTGAGCGTCGACTGGGAGGTGAGTTCTGACCGGGGGTTTCCGTTCGGGGGTGGACCAGAGAAGGGGCCTAACGTTGGGGTCGAGGCCTACGCATAGGGCCCTCAGGTTCTCTGCACTGCGGTTGGAAGGGCCGAGGGAAAGGACGAGTGGAGACGGGCAGCCCCGGGTTGATAGTGGGAGGGGAGCAGCAGAGGCGAAGGGCCGCCATGCGGCGCTTGTGGGCGAGAAGTACGGCGAGGGGGGGAGGGAGGCCTCCGCGGCTAGGATGGTGGTGGGAGTCGCCCTAAAGCAGTTTGTGACCATCTCTGGACGTGATGCCAATGGATGTCCATTCTGTGGAGCAGTCCTTTGGAGGGACGAAGAGGTCGGCCCCGTACGAGAGGATGGGAAAATAAGTGAATAAGCCAATTTATGGCAGAGGTGAGGAGAACCCCGAACCTGAGCCGGACATTCTCCTAACCGCCGCAAAGGCGGCTTGAGAAAGGGCCAGGCGGCGGGAGAAGTGGGGGTGGTTGACACATTGGGGAGAAACCAGTAGCCCACCAGCGGAGCTGGGTGGCGGGGAAGAAAACCTGGCCGTCCAGGGCAATAGGAGGGGGTTTTGGGTCACTCGGGTGGTCCTTCTGATGAGGGGTGCGCCAGTGTATAAGTTCCGTCTTGGGAACGGAAAAGCCAACCTTGACTGCAGTGGCTTTGGCCTTCATGACACCGAAGGTCCTCTGAAGCAGCCTGACATTGGTACGATAGAAGAAGCAGCAACAGTAACAGAAAAATCATCCACATAGGACAGAATAACCCCTCTGGGAACTGCCACATGTAAACAAGAAACATAAATAACAAACAACAAAGGAGAAATAGGGGACCCTTGAGGGGTGCCCACGGTAACAGAAGAAAAAATCTTAGGAGAACCCTGAAACAACAAACAACACCTTCTGTCAGTTAAAAAGGAAAACACCCAAGAAATTAAATAGCGATTGACCATCTTCCTGCAAGAAGGGAGCAGAGGATGGAGGCATCGACATTGTCAAAGCCACCTTTGATGTCCAGAAGAGAGAGGAAACTTTTCTGCGGGACATTTGCAATGTGCGGACGGAGTCGACCATTGCAGTGCAGGCGTCGAAGGAGGAGAGGGTTGGGAGGGAGCCGCATGGTTGGGGGACAGGAGCCCCTGGAAGCGGGCGACAGCAGAGAGACGAGAGGCGACAATTCTCTCAAGGATCTTGGTGATGGTTTCTAGGAGAACAATAATGCGGAAAGAAGCTGGCGAGTCGTAGGAGGCCTTCCCAGGCTTATCGAGGACAACGCCATGTGCTCTTTTGAGGGAGGCAGGGTGATGGCCATAAAGCAGGAGCGGGGCCAGGAGGGTGGTTAAAATGTGAGGGGAGGCCTTATGAAGAGCCTTCCACACGGAGTAGGGAATAGTATCCGGTCCGGACGCAGAGGTGGGAGAACACTTAGAGAGAGCAGCGGCGACCTCTTCCGCAGTAAGAGTGGGGCGTCATTAAAGGCGGAGAGGTTGGCAGGCATCGGGGGGGAGGGGCGAGTTGGAAAGAAATGAGCCAGAAGTGAGGAGTTGATGTCTGACGGAGTGACGGCGTCAGGGAAGGATGGAAAGCGTGAGACGGGACGGCCCAGGGAGAATTTCTTGACCGTCCATATGGAGCGTGGGGTGGCTTCGGCAGGAGGGACCTCCAGTGAGAGTTCTTAGCATTCTTGATTGCCTTGAAGTACCCATTCTTGGAGAGCTTGGCCGCCTCCTGTCTAGCGGCGAGAGGGTGGACCTGGCCTTGCGGGAGGCGGAGTGGTATTCGCGACGGAGGGTTGACAGTAGTGGGGACCACCACGGTTTGGATCTATGGAGGGGTGAGAGAGCGGGGTGTGGCTGATCAAGAGCGAGGAGACTGAACAAAGGGCGCAGTCAAACCAAGACTCGAGGGCACAGCGGGGGGGGTTAGTGGATGGGGGGGAAAGCAAGGGCGTCGAGGAGGGGCGAGAGAGACACCCAATCTGCTAATAGCCAGTTGGGGGCAGGGGGAGGGGGGTGCAGCTTGGGGTGCTGCAAAAAAATAGAAATAGGAACGTGGTCTGAACCAGTGGATGGTAAAAGCGTGTCCCAACTTTGAACAAAAGGTCGTAACAGCGAAGAAGAAAAAGCCAAATCAATAACCGAAGGTCTGGCAGAGCCACCAAGGGGAAACCGTGTGAAAAGCCCGGGGTATTCAAAAGGGAGAACCCATGCTCAGAAGCTCTTTGAAAAAAGGAAAAGGTACGGCCAACTCATGCGCGGAATGGCGCCGAGCAGGATCCGCAAGGGGATGATGAAGGTTGAAATCTCCCACCATGAGGAGGGGAAGTAAAGAAGAAGAAAAGGTAGCTAGGGGGACACAGTAACGTCACCCCTCCTTTTGCCCGGAAGGTTGTACAAGTTCAAAATGCGAAAGGAAGGAAAACCCACTCCAAACAAATCATTTGCAAACACATCAAGTGAAAACACCTCAGCCCTCTCCGAAGAGTTGGGGAGGACCGAGACTTCTTTTTGAAAAGCCAATGAAACATAAAAAGCAACCTTGGGTTTGGGGGAGTCAGAGGAGGGAAAATAACTGTCAAATCCTTGAAAAGTCGGAAGGCGACCCTTCCAAAAGGGGGGATCTTGTAATGCTACAATGGCGGGGTAATTGGGGGAATCTGCAAAAGAATTAAACAAAGAAAGAAACACATTCCAGCTCCCTAAGCAGTTGTGTTGAACGAGATGAAGTGAGCGGAGGGGGGCCGCCCCCTCTGGTTGTTGAGCGGGGTGTTAGACATCTACCGGCGCGAGGCCGAAGTGTCTCTAGGGGCAGGGGAGGGGCTGGGGTCCACATCGGGGAGTGGACGGCCTGACCTTGAGGGAGGACGGTAGGACGAAAAGGATGGCATCGGCTTAGGAGTGACGAGGGGGTCGGTCTCAGACGGGATAGGCCTGGATTGAGGAGTGCTAGGCACTGGGTCCTGAGAGGGGGGAAGGGGGCAGTCTCTGAGGTATCCATAGCGTCAGAGTCGCCAGGTGAGCCTACAGGGGAGGGATAGCAAGGGGACGTTCGGGGCAGTCTCTGTCTCTGGCAGAGTGAGGGCCGTGGCAGTTTGGGCATCTGGCCGGGGAGGCGATGCAGCAGCCAAGGATGGGGCGAAGATTGCCCTCTCTAGGGCAGGTAGGATTGGAGCAATGGTGATCGGCCTTGGAGTGAGGGCCGCCACAGAGCTGGCAGACAGTTGATTCTTTGCACAGGGGTTTTAGATGCCCGAACTTCCAGCAATTGAAACACTGGCTTCGGGCGTTGGAGGAGTAGGCCCTCTTGACTTCACGATTGTCGCCAAAGAGGAGGATGCGGGGGGATCAGTCATGCGCCAAGCCAAGTCCGCTGGGACATGGACGACAACGGAGAAAGCTTTCTTCCCGTTAGTTCTAGCTTCGCGGTCAGCATTGAGGAATCGGGAGCGGGTGATAATCAGGTTTTTGGCGTTGTCAACGCCAGCCCGTAGGAGTGGGTGAAGTTCCTCATCTGTATCGGGGTGTGCGTCCATGGGGATACCGTGGATGGCAAACTGAACATCAGTGGGGGCGTAGCGGAAGTGTTCCCAGGGGTTGTTGTTGACTGGGAAAGACTGATTGAGTCTCGCAGCAAAGGCGTCGAAAAATGGGGCGTAGCAGGAGGCGGGAACGAGGGGATCAGCCACGGTAAGAGAGACGGCACCCTTCGGGCTGACCGAGACTCTAAAAGACTTCGGGAGATCTGAGCCCGCTTCCCGTAGGACAGAAGCAGCGATATCAGGGAAACGAACACGAATGGAGGATTCCTGAGAGTGGGGACAGTGGGTCGAACGGGGGGTGAAAAACCTTCTAGCAGCGCTGGGGAGAGGGGCAGGACCCTTGGGGGAGGCGTCCTGTGCGGCCACCGCGACTTTGTTAGCAGAGGTGCTATTGGGGGAATTCTTACCCTTTGCCTTGGATTTGGCCTTATTGGCTCTAACCGCGGCATTGAACTCAGATGTACCACCGTGAATTATTTGGGCGTATGATTTTGCCTGTGGAGGGGGGTGAGTAGGGGGGGGCCAGGCTTGGGAGGAGGAAACGAAGAGGGAGGGCCAGAAGGGCCAGTGTGAGTGGGAGGGGGGGCTGGGGGGGAGGGGCGACCCCCTTTCTGAGGGGCACCGGTGGGAGGTGTGGCGACTATCCTGTCTGATAGGTCCCGGATGGCATCCCGGATTTCACGGAGTTGCTCGTTTGGGGAGGTGTTGGCGACCTGAGACTGCAGGTCGTGCACTGATGACCGGAGCTCCTCCAACTGGGAGCCGAGTGAGTTGACTGCATGGAGGGAGGCGCACAGCAGGGGGAGAAGGGAACTTTCACCAATCGAGAGGTTGTCGCATTCCTGAGGGGTCAGGGAAGGCAACTGCTCTGGGGTGAAGCTGATGAGGGAACGAGTTCGCGAGAAGAGCGAGGCCAGAAAACGGGCTTCCGAGGAGATCTCAGAGGTAGAAGGGGTAACAGAAGAGGGCCCGGACTGGGGCTGGAAGAGCGAGATGGGGGGCCCAAGGGGCTCCATGGCTGGTAGAAAGGGGGCGTGAGGCCCGACGTAAGTGGAAAGATGGGTGAGGATGGGGATCGTGCACTAGAAACTGTGGTGTTGTAAAAGCTATGGTCAGGAAAATAGAGGGCGCGGAGCGTGTTGCATAGGTTAGAGGAAGGCACCCTCTCATATATCCTGCGAACAGTAACCAGTCGGACAGACGGCCGCGACGTATTCGGTGTTACAAGATGGGTCATCTTGACTGTGGGTTTTGGTGAAGGGACACAACTCCCGCGGCGACCAGTGTTGACCTAGTGGTCCAACATCGGGGCCGGAGGGGTGTGAGTTGTATTTTTCCAAAGGAGATTTCTGCGCAAGGTAGGGTAACTTGTTCCTAATAATGTACCGGAGAGCTCTGTGCCTAACAGGCAACCAACGTTTACTGCACTCAAAATCTTGACGCTTGCGAGTCGCCTGACCCTGACTCTGCCCTGGGATGTGTAGTTCCTGATTTTGAAGAGCGCAATGAGCTTTGCTGGGAGATGACCCCTCCGGGCACCATACATCTCTTCTCCTGCAGCCTGCACCGAAATCCAATCTTTCCGACTCCCCTCATTTCTGAATAGTCGACCGCCAGTGCTGCGTGCAGGATGGATATTGTAAACTTCAGTTTCTTGGCATGCGGGAACCGGGATTTCAACCTGAGTTATTAGTTTAACTGGAAGAGATAGAAGTATCGCTGGGTCTTCGGAAAGGTGATGCTCAGTCAGTAGGCTACGCCGGCTATAGCGAATCAATTCACGATAGATGCTCTCTGGGAATACCCCTATGACCTAGTAAAAATCCATAACATCGGTCATATCGTAACAACGTCCCTTCCAGATCCTGCCACGTGGGGCTGGTATGGTATTGGTACCTGTTCTATCTAAATATCCCAAGATGTCGGCAGGGAGATCGGCTCCCCAGAGTCGAATGGAGTCCAATGTCAAATGTCTTATCTGGATCTTATGCCGACGACCGTAGCTGTGTATGATTTGTCGTGCGGGATTGTTTTTATTAGATTGCCGCTATCCATACTTAATTTGATCCTTATATGCAAGATCCCCATAATCTGTGGAATACATCAGAATATTCCCGAACTAGTGTATATGATCACAATAGTGACCTAGAAGATACATCTTGTTACAGTTGAAATGAGACTCGGTATGGATCAATTCCATAGGTTAGTCGTTCTCCTCCTTATGATCGTTATCATGGATCTAGGGCTGTTTAGAGGGGGCAACCGGCCCGCTCATCTGTGCCCGTTGGCATGACAGTTTCCTTCGCTGTTCATCAATCTCAATCTGTGTGTATTTGGATACTCGAAACTCTAAGAAGATATCTTTCATCTTGTAAAACTGGTCCAGATAATCTTCCATATAAGTTACTCTATTAGGTTTATGGCTTCAGTATTGTGTGATCATATTGAGGTCGACAAGTGCCCTGACACACAATAGAGCACGTTTGAAAGATATAACCTAGGTGCTGTTTGGCTGTCGCAGTGCCACAGTGAAAACTCCCAAAATACAATGTCCTAGATTCCTTATCTCTTTTCCTTGCCACTGTGTTACCTCATGGTAGGCTTTTTTAGGAATAAAAAGCTCAGGGTACGGTAGTAATGCCTTCTAGATGTCGTCAAAAGCCTGCAGTTATACGTGTTTCTTGAGAAAGCCTTGAATCTAGTTGATTATATGCTTGAATAATCCAAGATAAGTGGAATGGAGCAAATCCGGCATGTGCAAATCAGCAGCCGAAACCCGGTTGAGCTTGTGTAAAACTCTATGCCACATATTGTCCTGACTGTGTTAGACATCACGTGGGCGTCATCCAACTCTGGCCTAGGCAACTGATACCCATTTTCTCATTTGCGATGTTTGTATCTGGCAAAATCTCTTGCTAGATACTTGTTCCTGGCGTCAGTTCCTAATTCTCCTGGAGGAACCTCACATTTAGGGCAAGCATTTGATTTTATCCTGTGTAAGGCAAAGTTTTCCATATGGTCTGCAATCCACACAGATAAGATTGGGAAGTACCTCCGACCTTTTCTATCGTCACAGTTAATATTGACGCCCTCGAGCGCCATATGGTGTAAGGACTCACATAAGAGTTTGAGTATACCATGTAGTGTGTTGGCATTGATTTGTCTCTACCGGGTATTTGCTGAGGAGAATATTGGGAATTTGGGGGAGACGGGCAATAGTGCAAGAAGGACAACAGCCATTGATCCAGGAATGTTGCGCTGGGTTGACGGAAGATTTCAGAGGGTCATATAGACAGGGCACACTTTCTTGTCACTAGAGAAGTTGCTGAGATTAGACTGATCTGACATCCCAATCACCGGAACTACAGTCGCACCTGGTGGAGGTGTCTTCTATAATCGGTCAGCAATACTTCCGTAAAGCTGGTTGGGATGATGCACTTAAACATCTCACCACTAATCTGCTGTATGCATTTCTGCATATATCAGTTTTTCCGCTATAGTTATATTTACGAACCTGTATGTAGACTAAGTCGTCTTAGTATGCGATCTGGCGAATGAGATACCTGACACAGTCTAGGGTATTGCGATGGAAGAATAGTAATGTTCTCTGGGAATCTTCAACCTGTCCTTCGAACTATTGCAGATATGCACTATGCCAATCCAAGTACCGAAGATGGTTCTCCAGCATATGCATAGAGTTATAGTGGATTGACGTAGAGTTACCAAGGCCATTTGAGAAGTATTTGTTGATTTGTGACTTAGATACTTTATTGTGAATGAGCCAAGAGACCAGTTTGGAACTATGCACACTGGTGAATAGTGCCCATGAGTTGGCGCACAGATTGCGGTTTTTACATCCAAATCCATTGAAGTCCGCAATAGCTTCCCCGGAGCGTTCAAAATACTCCTGCCTGACAGGTAATAAAGGTGTAGAGTCGTCCAGTATCTCACTATCAGACTCGTGACCAATGTCATCAGTAGACTCTGGTTGAGATTCATAGTCAAAATCTGAGTACTCTTGCCCTTCGTGGTGTAAGAAGTCTATTTCAGCGTCGTCATTAGTATTTGTGGATGATGTATATTGTATGGTAGATGCTAGTATAATGTCTAGATTTGTATGCCCAGTTCACAGGTGTTTCTTGTATGGACCAGCCTGGGTATATTTTGTGCGGCAGAATGAACATTTGATAGGCATGTTGGGAGGCAGCACAATCTTAGATAACCTGTTATTTAGATTCTAGAGTACGGGTATTGTTTAGTGTTGATTCTAATGATTGCATCAGCAAAAAAAAAATTCTCCCTCATGTATTACCTATATATCTCCCTGTATCTGCGAGTAATACTACCTCTCCCGGTCCCTCCTGTCCCTCATTCATTTACCGCCTTTCCTAAAGACCCAACAGGCCTTCTGAAAGTGTTAGGCACAGGGCTTCCTGGTACATTATTGGGGGCAAGTTACCCTACCTTGCGCAAAAACCTCCTTTGGAAAAATAGAACTCACCCCCCTCAGGCCCCGATGTTGGACCGCCAGGTCAACACTGGTCACCGCGGGAGTTGTGTCCCCTCACCAAAACCCACAGTCAAGATGACCCATCTTGTAACACCGAATACGTCGCGGCCGTCCGTCCGACCGGTTCCTGTTTGCAGGATATATGAGAGGAGGTCTTCCTCTACCTTATGCACCACGCTCCGCGCCCTCTATTTTCCTGACCATAACTTCTACAACACCACAGTTTCTAGTGCACGATCCCCACCCTCACCCATTTTTCCAAACTACGTCGGGCTTCAAGCCCCTTCGGCCTGCCATGGAACCTCTTGGTCCCCCCATCTCGCTCTTTCAGCCCCATCAAGGGCCCTCCTCTGTCACCCCCTCTACCTCCGAAATCTCCTCTGAGGCCCGCTTCCTTGCCTCGCTTTTCTCACGAACCCGTTCCCTCATCAGCTTCACTCCCGATCAACTGCCCTCTCTGACTCCCCAGGAATGCGACAACCTCTCGATCGGCGAAAGCTCCCTGCTCCCCTTGTTGTGCGCCTCCCTCCATGCTGTCAACTCACTCGGCTCCCAAGTGGAGGAGCTCCGCTCATCAGTCCATGACCTGCAGTCTCAGGTCGCTAACTCCTCCCCCAACGACCAACTCCGGGAAGTCCGGGACGCTATCCGGGACCTATCACACAGGATGGTCGCCACACCTTCGGCTGGGGCCCTACAGAAAGGGGCTCGCCCCCCTCCCCCACCTTCTACTCACTCTCACCCTGGCCCCCCGGCCCTCCCTCCTCGCTCCTACTCCCAAACCTGCCCCCCCCCTCACGCCCCTCCCCAATCAAAATCATATGCCCAGGTCATTCACGGTGGCACCTCTGAGTTTAATGCCGCGGTTAGAGCCAATAAGGCTAAAACCAAAGCGAAGGGTAAGAATTCCCCCCTGGCACCTCTGCTAACAAAGTCGCGAGCGCCGCGCAGGACGCCTCCCCAAAGGGTCCCGCCCTCTCCCCAGCGCCGCCAGAAGGTTTTTCGCTCCCCGATCGACCCATTGTCCCCACCCTCAGGAATCCTCAATCCGCGTTCGCTTTCCTGATATTGCTGCCTCTGTCCTACGGGAAGCTGGCTCTGATCTCCCAAGGTCCTTCAGAGTCTCGGTTAGCCCTAAAGGCGCCGTCTCCCTCACCGTCGCTGATCCCCTTGTCCCTGCTTCCTGCTACGCCCCCTTTTTTGACGCCTTCGCCGCGAGGCTTAACCAGTCCTTCCCGGTTAACAATAACCCCTGGGAACACTTCCGCTACGCTCCCACTGACGTTCAGTTTGCCATCCATGGTATTCCCATGGACGCCCACCCTGACACGGATGAGGAACTTCACCCTCTACTCCGCGCTGGGGGTTGACAACGCCAAGAACCTCATAATCACCCGTTCCCGCTTCCTAAATGCTGACCGAGAGGCCAGAACCGATGGAAAAAAAGCTTTCTCAGTCGTCGTCCACGTCCCAGCGGACCTAGCATGACGCATGACAGATCCTCCCCGCATCCTTCTTTTTGGCGACAATCGCGAAGTCAAGAGGGCCTACTCCTCCAACGCCCAAACCCAGTGCTTCAATTGCTGGAAGTTCGGGCATCTAAAACCGCTGTGCAAGGAATCAACCGTCTGCCAGCTCTGTGGCGGCCCTCACTCCAAGGCCGATCACGCTGCTCCAACCCCACCTGCCCCAAGGAGGGCAACCTTCGCCCCATCCTCGGCTGCTGCATAGCCTCCCCGGCCAAGTGCCCAAACTGCCATGGCCCTCACTCCGCCAGGGACAGAGACTGCCCCGAACGCCCCCTCGTTAGCCCCGCCCCTGTAGACCCATCCGGTGACTCCGACCCCATGGATACCTCCGACACAGCTCCCCCTCCCCTCCCCGAGTCCCAGTGCTCAGCACCCCGCAATCCAGGCCTATCCTTCTGGGGCCGATCCCCTCATCACCCCAAAGCCGTTGCCGTCCTTTTCGTCCTACCGTCCTCCCTCCAGGTCTGGTCGCCCACTCCCCGATGTGGACCCCAGCCCCTCCCCTGCCCCAAGAGACACTTCGGCCTCGCGCCGGTAGATGTCTAACACACCATCTGAAAACTTGAGGGGGCTGGCCCCCCTCCGCTCGCTTCATCTTGTTCAACACAACTGCTTAGGGAGCGGGAATGTGTTTCTTTCTTTGTTTAATTCTTTTGTGGACTTTCCTAACTGCCCGGCCATTTGTGGCCCTACAAGATCCTGCCTTTTGGAAGGGCCGCCTTCCATCCTTTCAAGGTTTCGATAGTTATTTTCCCACTTCGTCATCCCCTAAACC
This sequence comes from Tuber borchii, assembly GCA_003070745.1. Classification (NCBI taxonomy): domain Eukaryota; kingdom Fungi; phylum Ascomycota; class Pezizomycetes; order Pezizales; family Tuberaceae; genus Tuber; species Tuber borchii. Next base: position 187,144 of record NESQ01000130.1, on the reverse strand, counting down.
CAAAGTTGCGTTTTATGTTTCTTTGGCTTTCCAGAAAGAAGTTTCGGTCCTCCCCAGCTCTGTGGGGAGGTGTGATGTGTTTTCACTTGATGTGTTTGCAAATGACTTGTTTGGTGTTGGCTTTCCTTCTTTTCGTATTTTGAATTTATACAATCTTCCGGGCAAATGGAAGGGGGACTTTTCTGTGTCGCCTTCTGTTGCTTTCCCTCCCTCAGCACTTCCCCTCCTCGTGGTGGGGGATTTTAACTTACATCATCCGCTTGCCGACCCCTCTCGCCGCCATTCGGCGCAGGAGCTGGCTGGATCTTTCCTTTTTTCCAGAGAGCCTCGGAACAGGGTTTCTCCCTGCTGAATACCCGGGGGTCTTCACAAGGTTTCCCCTTGGTGGCTCTGCCAGACCCTCTGTTATTGACTTTGCGTTTTCTTCTTCGCTGTTGCGTCCTTTTGTTCAGAGTTGGGACACGCTTTTACCCTCCACTGGTTCAGATCATGTTCCTATTTCTATTTTTTTGCAGCATCCCAAGCTGCACCCTCCTCCCCTGCCCCCAATTGGTTGTTAACGGATTGGTCGTCCCTTTCTCCCCTCCTCAAGGTTCTTTCCTTTCCGCCACCCCCGACTAACCCCCCCGCTCTGCCCTCGAGGTTTGGTTTGACTGCGCCCTTCGATCAGTCACCTCGCTCCTGATCTGCCACACCCCGCTCTCTCGTCCCTCCAACAGATCCAAACCGTGGTGGACCCCACTACTCTCAACCCTCCGTCGTGAATAACACTCCGCATCCCGCAAGGCCAGGGCCTCCCTCTCCGCTCAAGACAGGTCCACGGCGAAGATCTCTGTTATGGGGGTAGCGTAATGGAAGAGTGTTATTACGCTATGGCCCTAATCGCTAAACAAGTGTTTTGGAGAATATCGTCAAGGGAGACGAATGTGTTTAAGATAAAAGTAATCGTGCGATAAGAAATTTAAAGCAGTAACGTGTATATATTGTTAAGGTCTCTTCTCCGTTGCTTGTTGTTTTGTATAAGCTGCGAAGACACCTCGATATTTATATTCCGCGTCAGGGTGTTCGCGGGCTACATAATCTTTCTATATAACTAAGTACCTCTTACTCTTTTCACCGACTTCAATCGAAGTGCGAACCCCATCTGACCCTGAAAACCTCTGCACCCATACGCGACTTGTAGACACGTGAGAACTTTTATTCTACGATGGTGTGGACACCTCTCGTAGTGTTCGTACGATCTTTTATCCGAAGCGAATCAAGTTACGAATAATCACCCACGTTTGTCAACGTAGAGAGACTACCCGCTGAACCGAAGATGGCCAATCTTCTGGTGTCAGCTCCGTCGGAAACCAGACTGCATATGCGTCTTGCGGTTTCGTCTACCGGCATTATACGACTCTTGACTATAAATTGAACCAATGGTTACGAACATAGTTATCGGTCTTATGCTGACAGGTCCTTTGGGGGTTCCCCGACCCCCTTCCTGGGTATAGACTATCCTTCTAGTACTGGGCGACTTTCCAGACTGAAGTGTCTAACTTTCACGCAGTTTTCGTCCCGTTACTTAACGACCACTCTTCGATCCACTATCTTTGAGGGTTTGTAACTTTATGCGACGTCGTCCGATTCGGATGCTTCCACTTGCATATGGTAGAGGTTCTTTTTTTTTTTTTTTTTTTTTTTTTTTTTTTTTTTTATATCATGTATTCATTGTTAAGGTACAAGAACTCGCATGCAGCGCTAGCTATGGCGTAAAGAAAACCTTAATCCCAAAAACCAATAACAAAATAAAACCTCAAACTAACATCTCCAAGCTGTGTCAAGTACTCGACACGTTACCAGCATACGGATTCAACCAAAAGTAAAATCAAAATAACATAAACTCAACAAGAAAAATCATAAACACAACAAATAAACAAACTAAAACCAACATTTTAGTTCAAGTAGGACGCAAGGAGATGACTCAAAAAAGCCCCAGCAGCCGGGGAGGAAGGAAAAACCATTGACACGGGGGATGACAATACAAAGGAGGCCATGGAGGGAGGAAAGTTGGTGCAAGTCTCGTTTATGTAGGAGGCTAGCCCTAGAGGAGGTTGGCGGAGGACCAAAGTGGGGCGTCGGCTCCAACAGAGAGCACACCTTGGAGGTGGCGGGCTCTAGGGATGGCTTTGGCTTCGCAGCGGAGGATGCGTGGCTGAACGTCTCGCTCTCTTCGCCACAGAGGGGCAGAGGGGGAGAGATCAGGTTGGACCAGGTAGGGTGGGCGGACAGATAGCTCTTCTGGGCCCGCATTTGGTGAATTCGGCCGGCCATGAATTTGCCTAAACCCATGAACGGATGTGGAGTTGTAGTGAGGGGAAAAAATAGTAACTTGGCGGTGGCGCGTTGGCTTTCCACGATCCAGCATCATGGCGCGTGCCCTGCGTTGGAGTGACGAGTAGGAGGCCCGCATCAGGGATTCCGAGGGGAGGGGCGGGAGGTCCGGCAGCAAAGCGGAGCCCAGCAGGGGGAGGGCGACACACCCTCAGTGAAGGGGAGGATAAGATGGGCAAGAGCGTCAACAGGGAGGTGGGTTCTGACTAGGGGTTTTCGTTCGGGAGTACACCAGAGAAGGGGCCTGACATTGGGGTCGAGACCTGTGCATAGAGCCCTTAGGTTCTCAGCAGATCGGATGGCGAGGGCCGAAGGGAAAGACGAGTGAAGGCGGGCAGCCGCCGGGTTGATGGAGGAAGGGGAGCAGCAGAGGCGTAGGGCTGCCATGCGGCGCTTGTGAGGGAAAAGTACCGAGAGGGGGGGAGCGCGGCTTCCGCGGCTAGAATGGTGGTGGGAGTGGCCCTAAAGCAGTTCGTGACCCATCTCTGAACGTGATGCCAGTGGATGTCCATCCTGCAAAGGAGCCCCTTGGTAGGGACAAAGAGGTCGGCCCCATACGAGAGGATAGGGAAAATAAGTGAGTATGCCAGTTTGTGGCAGAGATGAGGGGAAACTCCCGATCCAGAGCCCGACATCCTCCTGACTGCCGAAAAGGCGGCTTGAGAGAGGGCAAGGCGTCGAGAAAAATGAGCTGTGGTCGAAAGATTAGGAAGAAACCAGTAGCCTAGCCAGCGGAGCTGGGTGGCGGGAAAGAAAACCTGGCCGTCCAGGGCAATGGGAGGTGGAGTGGGGTCGCCCGGGCGATCCCTCTGGTGGGGGGTGCGCCAATGTATGAGTTCCGTCTTGGGAATAGAAAAGCCAACTCTGACTGCAGTGGCTTTGGCCTTCATGGTACCAAAAGTCCTCTGAAGCAGCCTAACATTTGTGCGGTAAGAAGAAGAAGCTACAGTAACAGAAAAATCATCCACATAAGACAAAATAACCCCTCTGGGGACTGCCACATGTAAACAAGAAACATAAATAACAAATAACAAAGGAGAAATAGGGGACCCTTGGGGGGTCCCAACAGTAACAGAAGAAAAAACCTTGGGAGAACCTTGAAACAACAAACAACACTGTCTATCAGTTAAAAAGGAAAACACCCAAGAAGTTAAATAGCGGTTAACCCCTTTTCTGCGGAGAAGGGAGCAAAGGATAGACGCGTCGACGTTGTCGAAGCCGCCCTTGATGTCGAGAAACAGGGAGGAGACTTTCCTTCGTGACCTTTGCAGCGTTCGGACGGAATCAACCATCGCGGTGCAGGCATCGAAGGAGGAGAGGGTTGGGAGGGAGCCACACTGGTTGGGGGACAGGAGCCCCTGGAAGCGGGCGACAGCCGAGAGGCGAGAGGCGACGATTCTCTCAAGGATTTTTGAAACCGTTTCTAAAAGAACAATAATACGGAAGGAAGCAGGTGAGTCGTAGGAGGCCTTCCCCGGCTTGTCGAGGACCACACCATGCGCCCGTTTGAGGGAGGCAGGGTGATGGCCATACAGCAGGAGTGGGGCCAGCAGGGTGGTTAAGATATGTGGGCAGGCCTTGTGAAGGGCCTTCCACACAGAGTAGGGAATAGTGTCTGGTCCAGGAGCGGAGGACGGGGAGCATTTGGATAGAGCAGCAGCGACCTCTTCTGCGGTGAGAGTCGGGGAGTCACTGAAGGCGGAGAGGTTGGCGGACAGGGAGGGGGTGGGGCGGGTCGGGAAAAAGTGAGCAAGAAGAGAGGAGTTAATGTCCAACGGGGTGACAGCGTCGGGGAAAGATGGAAAGCGCGAGACGGGACGGCCTAGCGAGAATTTCTTGACTGTCCATATGGAGCTTGGAGTGGCATCAGCCAGGAGGGATCTCCAGTGAGAACTCTTAGCGTTTTTGATTGCTTTGATGTACCCATTCTTAGAGATCTTCGCCGTGAACCTGTCTTGAGCGGAGAGGGAGGCCCTGGCCTTGCGGGATGCGGAGTGGTATTCACGACGGAGGGTTGAGAGTAGTGGGGTCCACCACGGTTTGGATCTGTTGGAGGGACGAGAGAGCGGGGTGTGGCAGATCAGGAGCGAGGTGACTGATCGAAGGGCGCAGTCAAACCAAACCTCGAGGGCAGAGCGGGGGGGGTTAGTCGGGGGTGGCGGAAAGGAAAGAACCTTGAGGAGGGGAGAAAGGGACGACCAATCCGTTAACAACCAATTGGGGGCAGGGGGAGGAGGGTGCAGCTTGGGATGCTGCAAAAAAATAGAAATAGGAACATGATCTGAACCAGTGGAGGGTAAAAGCGTGTCCCAACTCTGAACAAAAGGACGCAACAGCGAAGAAGAAAACGCAAAGTCAATAACAGAGGGTCTGGCAGAGCCACCAAGGGGAAACCTTGTGAAGACCCCCGGGGTATTCAGCAGGGAGAAACCCTGTTCCGAGGCTCTCTGGAAAAAAGGAAAGGATCCAGCCAGCTCCTGCGCCGAATGGCGGCGAGAGGGGTCGGCAAGCGGATGATGTAAGTTAAAATCCCCCACCACGAGGAGGGGAAGTGCTGAGGGAGGGAAAGCAACAGAAGGCGACACAGAAAAGTCCCCCTTCCATTTGCCCGGAAGATTGTATAAATTCAAAATACGAAAAGAAGGAAAGCCAACACCAAACAAGTCATTTGCAAACACATCAAGTGAAAACACATCACACCTCCCCACAGAGCTGGGGAGGACCGAAACTTCTTTCTGGAAAGCCAAAGAAACATAAAACGCAACTTTGGGTTTAGGGGATGACGAAGTGGGAAAATAACTATCGAAACCTTGAAAGGATGGAAGGCGGCCCTTCCAAAAGGGAGGATCTTGTAGGGCCACAATGGCCGGGCAGTTAGGAAAGTCCACAAAAGAATTAAACAAAGAAAGAAACACATTCCAGCTCCCTAAGCAGTTGTGTTGAACAAGATGAAGCGAGCGGAGGGGGGCCAGCCCCCTCAAGTTTTCAGATGGTGTGTTAGACATCTACCGGAGCGAGGCCGAAGTGTCTCTTGGGGCAGGGGAGGGGCTGGGGTCCACATCGGGGAGTGGGCGACCAGACCTGGAGGGAGGACGGTAGGACGAAAAGGACGGCAAAGGCTTTGGGGTGATGAGGGGATCGGCCCCCGAAGGGATAGGCCTGGATTGCGGGGTGCTGAGCACTGGGACTCGGGGAGGGGGAGGGGGAGCTGTGTCGGAGGTATCCATGGGGTCGGAGTCACTGGATGGGTCTACAGGGGCGGGGCTAACGAGGGGGCGTTCGGGGCAGTCTCTGTCCCTGGCGGAGTGAGGGCCATGGCAGTTTGGGCACTTGGCCGGGGAGGCTATGCAGCAGCCGAGGATGGGGCGAAGGTTGCCCTCCTTGGGGCAGGTGGGGTTGGAGCAGCGGTGATCGGCCTTGGAGTGAGGGCCGCCACAGAGCTGGCAGACGGTTGATTCCTTGCACAGCGGTTTGAGATGCCCGAACTTCCAGCAATTGAAGCACTGGGTTTGGGCGTTGGAGGAGTAGGCCCTCTTGACTTCGCGATTGTCGCCAAAGAGAAGGATGCGGGGAGGATCTGTCATGCGCCATGCTAAGTCCGCTGGGACGTGGACGACGACTGAGAAAGCTTTTTTTCCATCGGTTCTGGCCTCTCGGTCAGCATTTAGGAAGCGGGAACGGGTGATTATGAGGTTCTTGGCGTTGTCAACCCCAGCGCGGAGTAGAGGGTGAAGTTCCTCATCCGTGTCAGGGTGGATGTCCATGGGAATACCATGGATGGCAAACTGAACGTCAGTGGGAGCGTAGCGGAAGTGTTCCCAGGGGTTATTGTTAACCGGGAAGGACTGGTTAAGCCTCGCGGCGAAGGCGTCAAAAAAGGGGGCGTAGCAGGAAGCAGGGACAAGGGGATCAGCGACGGTGAGGGAGACGGCGCCTTTAGGGCTAACCGAGACTCTGAAGGACCGTGGGAGATCAGAGCCAGCTTCCCGTAGGACAGAGGCAGCAATATCAGGAAAGCGAACGCGGATTGAGGATTCCTGAGGGTGGGGACAATGGGTCGATCGGGGAGCGAAAAACCTTCTGGCGGCGCTGGGGAGAGGGGCGGGACCCTTTGGGGAGGCGTCCTGCGCGGCGCTCGCGACTTTGTTAGCAGAGGTGCCAGGGGGGGAATTCTTACCCTTCGCTTTGGTTTTAGCCTTATTGGCTCTAACCGCGGCATTAAACTCAGAGGTGCCACCGTGAATGACCTGGGCATATGATTTTGATTGGGGAGGGGCGTGAGGGGGGGGGCAGGATTGGGAGGAGGGAGCGAGGAGGGAGGGCCGGGGGGGCCAGGGTGAGAGTGAGTAGAAGGTGGGGGAGGGGGGCGAGCCCCTTTCTGTAGGGCCCCAGCCGAAGGTGTGGCGACCATCCTGTGTGATAGGTCCCGGATAGCGTCCCGGACTTCCCGGAGTTGGTCGTTGGGGGAGGAGTTAGCGACCTGAGACTGCAGGTCATGGACTGATGAGCGGAGCTCCTCCACTTGGGAGCCGAGTGAGTTGACAGCATGGAGGGAGGCGCACAATGTTAGGCACAGGGCTCTCCGGTACATTATTAGGGGCAAGTTACCCTACCTTGCGCAAATAGCTCCTTTGGAAAAAGGCAACTCACCCCCCTCCGGCCCCGACGTTGGCCCGCTAGGTCAACACTGGTCGCCGCGGGAGTTGTGTCCCCTCACCAAAACCCACAGTCAAGATGACCTACCTTGCAACACCGAATACGTCGCGGCCGTCCGTCCGACCGGTTCCTGTTCGCAGGATATATGAGAGGTGGTCTTCCTCTACCATATGCAACAACACGCTCCGCGCCCTCTATTTTCCTGACCAAAGCTTTTACAACACCACAGTTTCTAGTGCACGATCCCCACCCTCACCCCTTTTTCTACTTACGTCGGGCTTCACGCCCTCCTTTCGACCAACCATGGAGCCCCTCGGGCCCCCCATCTCGCTCTTTCAGTCCCACCCCGGGCCCTCCTCTGTTACTCCTTCCACCTCCGAGGTCTCCTCTGAGGCCCGTTTCCTGGCCTCTCTTTTCTCACGAACCCGTTCCCTCATTAGCTTCACCCCTGAGCAGTTGCCCTCCCTGACCCCTCAGGAATGCGACAGCCTCTCTGTTGGCGAGAGCTCCCTCCTCCCTCTGTTGTGTGCCTCCCTACACGCGGTCAACTCACTCGGCTCCCAGTTGGAGGAGCTCCGCTCATCAGTCCATGACCTGCAGTCACAGGTCGCTAACTCCTCCCCTAACGAGCAACTCCGCGAAGTCCGAGACGCTATCCGGGACCTGTCACATAGGATGGTCTCCACCTCCCACCCCACGGGCGCCCCTCAGAAAGGGGGTCGCCCCCCTCCCCCAGCTCCTCACCCCACTCACTCTGGCCCCTCTGGCCCTTCCCCTTCGCTTCCTCTTCCCATGTCTGCCCCCCCCCCTCACGCCCCTGCACAGGCGAAATCATATGCCCAGGTTATCCATGGTGGTACCTCTGAGTTTAACGCTGCGGTCAGAGCCAACAAGGCCAAGTCCAAGGCAAAAGTAAGAACTCCCCCAATAGCACCTCTGCTAACAAAGTCGCGGCTCTCGCGCAGGATGCTCCCCAAAAGGTCCTGCCCCCCTCCCCAGCGCTGCTAGAAGGTTTTTGCCCCCCGCTCAGCTCATTGCCCCCACCCCCAGGAATCCTCAATTCGCGTTCGTTTCCCCGATATTGCCGCCTCCGTTCTACGAGAAGCTGGCTCCGATCTTCCAAAGTCCTTTAGGGTCTCGGTCAGCCCGAAAGGCGCTGTCTCCCTCACTGTGGCTGACCCCCTTGTCCCTGCCTCCTGCTACGCCCCCTTTTTCGACGCCTTCGCCGCAAGGCTTAACCAATCCTTCCCGGTCAACAATAACCCCTGGGAACACTTCCGCTACGCTCCCACCGACGTTCAGTTTGCCATCCATGGTATTCCCATGGACGCCCATCCTGACACTGACGAGGAACTTCACCCTCTTCTGCGTGCTGGCGTTGACAACGCCAAGAATCTGATAATCACCCGCTCCCGTTTCCTGAATGCTGACTGAGAGGCCAGAACCAATGGGAAAAAAGCCTTTTCAGTCGTCGTCCATGTCCCGGCGGATTTAGCATGGCGCATGACAGACCCTCCCCGCATCCTCCTTTTTGGCGACAATCGAGAAGTCAAAAGAGCCTATTCCTCTAATGCCCAAAGCCAGTGTTTCAACTGCTGGAAGTTCGGGCACCTGAAACCCCTCTGCAAGGAATCAACCGTGTGCCAACTCTGTGGTGGTCCTCACTCCAAGTCTGATCACCGCTGCTCCAATCCAACATGCCCCAAAGAGGGCAACCTCCGCCCCATTCTCGGCTGCTGTATAGCCTCCCCGGCTAGGTGCCCCAACCGCCATGGCCCTCACTCCGCCAGGGACAGAGACTGCCCAGAACGCCCTCCCACTAGTTCCACCCCAGCGGTTCCGCCAGGCGACTCCGACCCTATGGATACCTCGGACACAACTCCCCTCCCCCCCCCTCAGGACCCGGTGCCCAGCACCCCTCAGTCCAGGCCTATTCCAGCTGGGACCGACCCCCTCGTCACCCCTAAGCCGATGCCGTCCTTTTCGTCCTACCGACCTTCCTCGAGGTCTGGCCGCCCACTCCCCGATGTGGACCCCAGCCCTTCCCCTGCCCCCAGAGACACTTCGGCCTTGCGCCGGTAGATGTCTAACACCCCACCGGAAAATCTGAGGGGGCCGGCCCCCCTCCGCTCACTTCATCTCGTTCAACACAACTGCTTAGGGAGCTGGAATGTGTTTCTTTCTTTGTTTAATTCTTTTGCGGATTTACCCAATCACCCAGCCATTGTGGCCTTACAGGATCCCCCATTTTGGAAGGGTCGTCTTCCATCTTTTCAAGGCTTTGACAGTTACTTTCCTTCTTCCCCGTCGCCTAAACCCAAGGTTGCTTTTTATGTTTCATTGGCTTTCCAGAAAGAGGTCTCGGTCCTCCCCGGCTCCGGGGAGAGGGCTGATGTGTTTTCACTTGATGTGTTTGCAAATGACCTCTTTGGTGTGGGCTTTCCTTCCTTTCGTATTTTGAATTTGTACAATCTTCCGGGCAAGAGAAGGGGTGATGTTTCTGTCTCGCCTTCTGTTGCTTTTCCTTCTTCTACACTTCCCCTCTTAGTGGTGGGCGATTTCAACCTTCATCACCCCCTCGCGGATCCTTCTCGTCGCCACTCCGCGCATGAGTTGGCTGTGTCTTTTCCTTTCTTTCAAAGAGCTTCTGAGCTGGGTTTCTCCCTTTTGAACACTCCGGGAGTCTTCACGAGGTTTCCCCTTGGTGGCTCTGCCAGACCCTCGGTTATTGACTTTGCTTTTTCCTCTTCGCTGTTGCGTCCCTTTGTTCAAAGCTGGGACACAGTTTTACCTTCCACTGGCTCAGACCACGTCCCCATCTCTATTTTTCTACAGCATCCTAAGCTGCATCCCCCTCCCCCTGCCCCTAACTGGCTTCTGACAGACTGGGTGGCCCTTTCTCCCCTCCTCGATGCCCTTGTTCTCCCTCCCCCTCCGACTAACCCACCCCGTTGCGCCCTCGAGGCTTGGTTCGACTGCGCCTTGCGTTCGGTCACCACGCTCTTGATCAGCCACACCCCACTTTCTCGCCCCTCCAGCAGATCCAAGCCATGGTGGACCCCACTACTGTCAACCCTTCGTCGTGAATACAACTCCGCCTCCCGCAAAGCCAGGGCCTCCCTCTCCACGAAGGATAGATTGGCGGCTAAGCTCTCCAAGAATGGGTACTTCAAAGCAATCAAGAATGCTAAGAACTCCCACTGGAGATCTCTCCTGGCTGAGGCAACCCCACGCTCCATATGGACAGTTAAGAAATTCTCACTGGGCCGCCCCGTCTCTCGTTTTCCTTCCTTCCCCGACGCAATCACTCCGTCGGACATCAACTCCTCACTCCTCTCCCACTTCTTCCCAGCTCGACCCACTCCCTCTCTGCCAGCCAATCTCTCCGCCTTTAGCGACGCCCCAACCCTCGATGCGGGAGAGATTTCCGCCGCTCTCTCCAAGTGCTCTCCATCCTCCGCTCCTGGGCCAGATGCCATCCCCTACTCTGTATGGAAGGCCCTTCACAAAGCCTGCCCGCACATCTTGACCGCTCTCTTAGCCCCGCTCCTGCTGTATGGCCACCACCCTGCCTCCCTTAAAAGAGCGCATGGCGTCGTTCTCGACAAGCCAGGGAAGGCCTCTTACGACTCGCCAGCCTCCTTCCGTATCATTGTCCTCCTAGAAACCGTTTCCAAGATCCTTGAGAGGATCGTCGCCTCTCGTCTCTCCGCTGTCGCCCGCTTTCAGGGGCTCATATCCCCCAACCAGTGTGGCTCCCTCCCAACCCTCTCCTCCTTCGACGCCTGTACTGCATTGGTCGACTCCGTCCGCACGCTGCAAAGGGCACGCAACAAAGTTTCCTCCCTCTTCTTGGACATCAAAGGTGGCTTCGACAATGTCGATGCCTCCATTCTCTGCTCCCTCCTTCGTAGGAAGTTGGTAAACCGTTACTTAATCTCTTGGGTTTTTCCTTTTTAACAGACAGAAGGTGCTGTTTGTTGTTTCAGGGTTCTCCCAAAGTTTTTTCTTCTGTTACTGTGGGTACCCCTCAAGGGTCTCCGATCTCTCCTTTGTTGTTTGTTATTTATGTTTCTTGTTTACATGTGGCAGTCCCAGAGGGGTTATTTTGTCCTATGTTGATGATTTTTCCATTACTGTTGCTTCTTCCTCTTATCGCACCAATGTTAGACTGCTTCAGAGGACTTTTGGTGTTCTGAAGGCCAAAGCCACCGCAGTCAAGGTTGGCTTTTCTATCCCCAAAACGGAACTCATACACTGGCGCACCCCCCATCAGAAGGGTCACCCGGGTGACCCAAACCCCCCCCGATTGCCCTGGATGGCCAGGTTTTCTTCCCCGCCACCCAGCTCCGCTGGCTGGGCTACTGGTTCTTCCTAACCTTTCAACTACCGCCACTTCTCCCGTCGCCTCGCCCTCTCCCAGGCTGCCTTCGCGGCCGTCAGGAGAATGTCGGGCTCAGGATCCGGGGTCTCCCCCCACCTTTGCCACAAGCTGGCTTACTCGCTCATTTTCCCCATCCTTTCGTATGGGGCCGATCTTTTTGTCCCGACCAAAGGGCTCCTTCACAGGATGGACACTCACTGGCATCACGTCCAGAGGTGGGTCACGAACTGCTTTAGGGCCACTCCCCCACTTCCTAGCCGCGGAGGCTCTCTTCCCCCCCTCTCCTCCCTCATACGCCGCATGGCGCCTTACGCCTCTGCTGCTCCCCTCCGACCATCAACCCGGCGGCCGCTCGCCTTCATTCGTCCTTTCCTTCGGCTCTCCTGATCGGTACGCAGAAACCTGAGGCTCGTGCGTGGGCCTTGACCCCAATGTCAGGCCTCTCCTCTGGTCCACCCCCGACGAAAACCTCCTGTCAGACCCATCTCCCAGTTGACGCTCTGCTCACCTCGTCCTCCCCTAATGAGGTCTCTCGCTCTCCCCTCTTGGGCTCGGCCTTACTGCCGGATCTCCCGTCCCTCCCCTCGGAGTCCCTAATGCGGGCCTCCTACCTCTCTCTACAACGCAAAGCTCGCTCCATGATGTTAGACTCGTGGAAGACGCCTCCGCGCCACCGGTTACTACTCGTTTCCCCTCACTATGACCCCACATCCGTTCATGGGCTTAGGCAAGTTTATGGCCGGACGAATCCACCAAATGCGGGCCCAGAAGAGCTACCTGGCCGCCCACCCCACCTGGTCCCAACCTGATCTCTCCCCCCTCTGCCCCTCTGTGGGGAAGAGAACGAGACGTTCAGCCACGCCATCCTCCGCTGCGAAGCCAAGAGTATCCCTAGAGCCCGCCACCTCCAAGGCGTGTTCTCCGTCGGGGCTGACTCCCCACTCTGGTCCTCCGCCCACCTCCTTCTAGGTCTCGCCTCCTACATCAACAGACGTGCACCAACTTTCCTCCCACTATGGCCATTACGAGCTGTCCTCTCCTGTTTCGATGGTTTTTCCTTCTCCCCAGGCAGCAAAGGGTTTTTTCGAGTCATCTCCCTTGCGTCCCACCTGAGCTAAAATGTTGATTTTTGCTTTATTTTATTTTATGGTTTATGATTTTTCTTGTTAAGCTTGTGTAGTTTTGTTTTTACTTTTGTGAATTCCGTATGTTGGTATCGTGTCGAGTACTTGACACAGTTTGGGGCAGATGTTTGAGTTTTTATTTTGTTATTGGTTTTTGGGATTAAGGTTTTCTTTACGCCATAGCTAGCGCTGCATGCGAGTTCTTGTACCTTAACAATGAATACATGATATAAAAAAAAAAAAAAAAAAAAACCTCTACCTTATGCAACACGCTCCGCGCCCTCTATTTTCCTGACCATAGCTTTTACAACACCACAGTTTCTAGTGCACGATCCCCACCCTCACCCCTTTATCCATCTACGTTGGGCTTCACGCCCCCTCGATCCTGCCATGGACCCTCTTGGCCCCCCCATCTCGCTCTTCCAGCCCCACGCTGGGCCCTCCTCTGTCACTCCCTCCACCTCTGAGATCTCCTCTGAGGCTCGCTTTCTGACCTCTTTGTTTCTACGAACTCGTTCCCTCATCAGCTTCACTCCCGAACAACTACCTTCTCTGACCCCTCAAGAGTGCGACAGCCTCTCGATCGGCGAAAGCTCCCTCCTCCCTCTACTGTGTGCTTCCCTCCACGCGGTTAATTCACTCGGCTCCCAATTGGAGGAGCTCCGATCATCAGTCCACGACCTGCAGTCGCAAGTCGCCAATTCCTCCCCTAACGAGCAACTCTGTGAAGTCCGCGATGCCATCCGGGACTTGTCACACAGAATGGTCGCCACCCCTGCTGCTGCTGCCCCCCAGAAAGGGGCCCGCGCGCCTCCCCCACCCCCCCTCCCGTGCACCCTGGCCCCTCTGGTCCCTCATCTTCGCTCCCTCCTCCGAGGCCTCCCCCCCCGCTTTCATGCCCCCCCCCAAGCAAAATCATACGCTCAAGTCATTCACGGTGGTACCTCTGAGTTTAATGCCGCAGTCAGAGCCAATAAGGCCAAATCCAAGGCAAAGGGTAAGAATTCCCCCAATAGCACTCTGCTAACAAAGTCGCGGCCGTCGCACAGGACGCCTCCCCGAAGGGCCCTGCTCCTCTCCCCAGTGCTGCTAGAAGGTTTTTCGCCCCTCGTTCGACCCATTGTCCCCACCCTCAGGAATCCTACATTCGCGTCCGCTTCCCTGACATCGCTGCTTCTGTCCTTCGCGAGGCTGGCTCTGATCTCCCAAGGTCCTTCCGAGTCTCGGTTAGCCCAAAAGGCGCCGTTTCGCTCACTGTGGCTGATCCCCTTGTTCCCGCTTCTTGCTACGCTCCCTTTTTTGACGCCTTCGCTGCCAGGCTCAACCAATCTTTCCCAGTAAACGACAATCCCTGGGAACATTTCCGATACGCCCCCACTGACGTACAGTTTGCCATCCATGGCATCCCCATGGACGCTCACCCTGACTCAGACGAGGAGCTCCACCCCCTACTACGTGCCGGCGTCGACAACGCAAAAAATCTGATTATCACCCGCTCTAGTTTCCTCAATGCTGACCGTGAAGCCAGAACTAACGGTAAGAAAGCTTCTCAGTCGTCGTCCATGTCCCAGCGGATTTGGCCTGGCGCATGACAGACCCCCCGTATCCTCCTCTTTGGCGAAAATCGCGAAGTCAAAAGAGCCTACTCCTCCAACTCTCAAAGTCAGTGCTTCAACTGCTGGAAATTCGGGCATCTAAAACCTCTTTGCAAGGAATCAACCGCCTGCCAGCTCTGTGGCGGCCCTCACTCCAAAGCCGACCATCGCTGTTCAAACCCTACCTGTCCTAAAGAAGGAAACCTTCGCCCCATCCTCGGCTGTTGCATAGCCTCGCCGGCCAAGTGCCCAAACTGCCATGGCCCTCACTCTGCCAGAGACAGGGATTGCCCTGAACGCCCCCCCACTACCCCTACCGACGCAGGCACAATTGGTGCCTCCGATCCCATGGATACCTCAGAGTCAGCCCCCCCTCCCCCCCCTCAAGACCGGATGCCCAGCACCCCTCAAGCCAGGCCCATCCCCTCGGGAACCGATCCTCTCGTCACTCCCAAACCGATGCCGTCTTTCTCATCATACCGCCCTCCCTCAAGGTCAGGTCGCCCACTCCCCGATGTGGACCCTAGCCCCTCCCCTGCCCCTAGAGACACTTCGGCCTCGCGCCGGTAAATGTCCAACACCACTTCCGAAAACCTGAGGGGGCCGGCCCCCCTCCGCTCACTTCATCTTGTTCAACACAACTGCCTAGGGAGCTGGAATGTGTTTCTTTCTTTGTTTAATTCTTTTGCGGATTCCCCCAACTACCCGGCCATTGTGGCTCTCCAAGATCCCCCCTTCTGGAAGGGTCGCCTTCCGTCTTTTCAAGGTTTTGATAGTTATTTTCCTTCTTCACCATCCCCCAAACCCAAAGTTGCTTTTTATGTTTCATTGGCTTTTCAGAAAGAAGTTTCCGTCCTCCCCAGCTCTGTGGAGAGGAATGATGTGTTTTCACTTGACGTGTTCGCAAATGACTTGTTTGGTGTTGGTTTTCCTTCCTTTCGCATTTTGAACCTGTACAATTTACCCGGCAAGAGGAGGGGTGACGTTTCGGTGTCACCTCTTGTTGCCTTTCCTTCCTCTCCTCTCCCCCTCCTCGTGGTTGGAGATTTTAACTTTCACCACCCCCTTGCGGACCCCTCTCGTCGCCACTCCCAACATGAGTTGGCCCTGTCCTTTCCTTTTTTTCAAAGAGCGTCCGAGCTGGGCTTTTCTCTCCTGAATACCCCGGGGGTTTTCACGAGGTTCCCCCTTGGCGGCTCTGCCAGACCTTCTGTTATTGATTTTGCTTTTTCTTCTTCTTTATTGCGTCCTTTTGTTCAAAGGTGGGACACGCTTCTACCCTCCTCTGGCTCCGATCACGTTCCTATCTCTATCTTCTTGCAGCATCTCAAGCTGCATCCTCCTCCCCCCGCCCCCAACTGGCTGCTGACAGATTGGGTGGCCCTCTCCCCCCTCCTTGATGCCCTTGCTTTTCCACCCCCTCCGGTCGACCCTCCCCGCTGTGCCCTCGAGGCCTGGTTTGACTGCGCCCTTCACTCAGTCACCTCGCTCTTGATCAGCCACACTCCACTCTCTCGTCCTTCGAACAGATCCAAGCCGGGGTGGTCGCCACTGCTCTCAACCCTCCGTCGTGAGTACCACTCCGCGTCCCGCAAGGCCAGGGCCTCCCTCTCTCCACAGGATAGGGTAGCAGCCAAGCTCTCAAAGAATGGGTATTTCAAAGCAATTAAGAACGCAAAGAACTCCCATTGGAGATCTCTCCTGGCCGATGCCACCCCCCGCTCCATATAGACAGTTAAGAAATTCTCCCTGGGCCGCCCGGTCTCCCGTTTTCCATCGTTTCCCGACGCCCACACTCCGTCGGATATCAATTCCTCGCTCCTGGCTCACTTCTTTCCAACTCGTCCCTCCCCCGCTCTGCCTGCTAATCTCCACGCCTTCGGCGATGTCCCAATCCTCACCGGGGAGGAGATAGCCGCTGCTCTCTCAAAGTGCTCTCCGTCGTCCGCCCCTGGTCCAGATACTATTCCCTACTCTGTTTGGAAGGCCCTGCATAAAGCCTGCCCCCACATTCTGACCACCCTTCTTTCACCGCTCCTGGTATACGGCCACCACCCCGCCTCTCTCAAACGAGCGCACGGTGTAGTTCTCGACAAGCCTGGGAAGGCCTCCTATGACTCGCCGGCCTCTTTTCGAATTATCGTCCTTCTGGAAACGGTCTCCAAGATCCTCGAGAGGATTGTCGCCTCTCGCCTCTCTGCTGTCGCCCGGTTCCAAGGGCTTCTATCCCCCAACCAATGTGGCTCCCTCCCGACCCTTTCTTCCTTTGACGCCTGCGCTGCAATGGTCGACTCTGTCCGCACTCTGCAAAGATCCCGCAGGAAAGTTTCCTCTCTTTTTCTTGACATCAAAGGTGGTTTGACAACGTTGATGCCTCCATCCTCTGCTCCCTCCTTCGCAGGAAGATGGTGAATCGTTATTTAGTTTCTTGGGTTTTTTCCTTTTTAACTGACAGGAGGTGTTGTTTGTTATTTCAGGGCTCTCCAAGATTTTTTCTTCTGTCACCGTTGGTACCCCTCAAGGGTCCCCGATTTCTCCTTTGTTGTTTGTTATTTATGTTTCTTGTTTACATGTGGCAGTTCCCAGAGGGGTTATTTTGTCCTATGTTGATGATTTTTCCATTACGGTTTCTTCCTCTTCTTATCGTACCAATGTCAGGCTGCTCCAGAGGACCTTCGGGGTCATGAAGGCCAGAGCCACAGCAGTTAAGGTTGGCTTCTCTATCCCCAAGACGGAACTGATACATTGGCGTACCCCGCATCAGAAAGACCCGCCGGGTGATCCCAAACCCCCACCTATCGCCCTGGATGGCCAGGTTTTCTTTCCCGCCACCCAGCTCCGCTGGCTGGGCTACTGGTTCCTCCCCAATATCTCGACCACCGCTCATTTCTCCCGTCGTCTTGCCCTCTCCCAAGCCGCCTTCGCGGCTGTCAGGAGGATGTCTGGGGCAGGCTCCGGGGTCTCCCCCCACCTTTGCCACAAGCTGGCGTATTCGCTTATTTTCCCTATCCTCTCGTATGGGGCTGATCTCTTCGTCCCTACCAAAGGACTCCTCCAAAGAATGGACATCCACTGGCATCACGTCCAGAGATGGGTCACAAATTGCTTCAAAGCCACACCCACCACAATTCTAGCCGCGGAAGCTGCGCTGCCCCCCCTCTCGATCCTCCTCGATCACAAACGCCGTATGGCTGCCCTACGCCTCTGCTGCTCTCCCCCCACCATCAACCCGGCTGCCGCCCGCCTCCATCCGTCCTTCCCCTCGGCACTTCCAGACCGATCCGCGGAGAACCTAAGGGCTCTTTGCGTGGGCCTCGACCCCAATGTTAGGCCCCTCCTCTGGTCCACCCCCGAACGAAAACCCCCCGTTAGAACTCATCTTCCGGTTGACGCTCTCGCTCATCTCGTCCTCCCCCTCATCGAGGGCTTTTCGCCTCTCCCCCTGCTAGGCTCGACCTTGTTGCCAGACCTCCCAACTCTCCCCCCAGAGCCCCTCATGCGTGCTTCGTACTCCACTCTCCAGCGTAAGGCCCGTGCCATGATGCTAGTCTCTTGGAAGACCAAGGTCCCGCCGCCGGCTTATTACTCCTTTCCTCTCACTACGACTCCGCACCCGTTCATGGGCTTAGGCAAGTTCATGGCCGGACGAATTCATCAAATGCGGGCCCAGAAGAGCTACCTGGCCGCCCACCCCACCTGGTCCCAGCCTGATCTCTCCCCTCTCTGTCCCCTCTGCGGTGAACAGAATGAGACCTTCAGCCACGCCGTCCTCCGATGCGAAGCCAAAGCTTTCCCTAGAGCCCACCACCTCCAAGGCGTGCCCTCCGTTGGGGCAGACTCCCCACTTTGGTCCTCCGCCCAGCTCCTCCTAGGGCTCGCCTCCTATATCAACGAGACGTGCACCAACTTTCCCCCCACAATGGCCTCATATGAGCTGTCGTCTCCGGTTTCAATGGTTTTTCCTTCATCCCCAGCGGCTAGGGGCTTTTTCGAGTCGTCTCCTCTTCGTCCTGTTTGAAGTTTTTACTTTATACTTACGTGTTATTGTTTTTCGTACTAAGCCTGTGTTTGGTTTGATTTTTCTTGCTGTTGAATTCCGTATGTTGGTATCGTGTCGAGTACTTGACACAGTTTGGGGTTGTTTGTTTGAGGTTTTACTTTGTTATTTGGTTTTTGGGATTAAGGTTTTCTTTACGCCATAGCTAGCGCTGCATGCGAGTTCTTGTACCTTAACAACGAATACATGATATAAAAAAAAAAAAAAAAAAAAAAAAAAAAAAAAAGCCAAGCACGGTGCACCTGAGACATCAAAGTAACTGTGTCTGGCAGTGGGTCAACAAACAGAGTGTACCAGAGAATGAGAGCTTTGGCATGCGATACTACAGCCGCCTCAGCGCCTCTCGCTGTATTTCGCTGTGACGGAGTATTTGGCCAGATGAGCTCATTGTGTGGCATGCTCGATTCGCCGGCTGGACTCGAACTTCTAACTCCCGACGTAGTGGCACTGTGAGTGGCCAGTGGGGACGAATATCGCGCTACACTGGATGACAGGAGCACTGGCGGAGTATACGCTCTACCGGGCATTATACGTCCTTGAGCTGCTGGCGTCCGCCTTACGAGTGCTGCCTCCTGTGATCCGGAGGTGGTCGAAACTCGCAAGGTCGATACGCGATTGTTTGTTTATCCGTCCGCTGTTTGTGACCGATGACCCAGCCCTGCTCCAGTAGCTTCTGGAATATCATTGTCTTCTGCATCTGGCTCTGTGTCCGATTCAGTCTGATCCGATCTGCGGGAGTTTTGGTACTCATCACTGCTTTCATCGCTTAGCCGAACTGTTTCCGTTGGTGCTTGTGCATCATGTTCCGTCTCAATATCGGCATAGATCATGCTCTGAATAGTCCTTCTCCAGGCACGCTTTGCTGGTCTTTCGAGTGCTCCGGTTGCGTTTGGCGGTGCATGGTGCAAATGTGATGACTGCCCGTTCGGCAGTATACTCAGCTAGTTACTGGATTGGTTTTGTTGAGTTCCCGATCTCGATCTCGCTGATCGTACGCCATCGGATACGGCTTCGCGTCTACTTCCGCTCAGATTTCCTACTCGGGGAGTTGGCTGACTGCGTGAATTGGCTTGCGGTTGTCTAGACATGGTGGAATGCTGAACGGTAGATCAACGTTAGGCAAAATAGGAATTAGGAGATAGAACAATGGAATGTATCTTTCGTATCATGAAGATGAGGAATCTGTGGTTATGTTCAAAGGACGCGTCAGGTCTTATACGCTAGGACTTAGGAGGGGGGCTGGTAGAATCACATACTATCACTCGGTATTGAAAGAGAATATTTGCCTGTAAAAAGGGGTTTTCTGCTTGTTCAATATTATGACGGTAATTTCGACGCTCTCAGGTATCATGATCGTCCTGACTCTGGTTGAAAAGGTTCGAAGAAGATAGACATCGCTAGTGTAGGAGGCTAAGCGAAATCTAGCCACAACGAGTATTGGTTAGCAACACTAATTCTAGCAAGACACTCGCCACGCCTAAAACGGATTAGGATATCAAACCTCATCTCCTGATGTCAAATCAACACCACTGAATATCTAGAAATCTAGATTCACGCCATGCACTCATGAGTTTGACTAGTTTAGTTCGCCGACGCCAGCCCACTTAAGGACAGAATGCTCGGTGTGACTGATCGAGGAAAAAAAACTCGAATGTTATCACAAAGAGGCGTAAGGACTACCACTATCATAGCAGATCGGGACCGCTAGCGAGAAGCTGAAGCAAGGGCGCCCAATGATATCTTTACTATCACATACCAGCTAACGAATCACAAACAGAAAATTTTAACTAAAGTGAAATTAAGATCTAGCGTAAGGTACTAGAGTTTGGGAAAAAAGAAAAAGAAAAAAACCCCCCCGAGAAACTAGGAAAATCCCAAATTATTTCCGTCCAGCCCCTCGTCTTTTTGAGCGGCGCAGTTGGGGTGATGGTGATTGGGTGTTGCTTGGAGCACTACTGGCACCAGGCGTCGTAGAAGGGCTGGGCGCCAGATATGTCACGGGAGCTGCCGGTTCAGTCATGGGATCTGCTTGTTCGGTCCCTCTCTCTGGAGTTGTCTGAACCTGTGCATCAATCGGTGCAATGGTGGGGGAGACTGGGTGTTCGTCGCGGATTACGGGTAGGCGAGAAGGAGAGGCATCCTGGGCACCATCGAATCCCGAACGCACCGCAGCTGCTAACCCCTTATCTGTCATGTAATCTAAAAGCCAGGGCATCTCCCGTAGAACCTTCCGGACGTCAAGGTGTTGCGCTTGCATAGATGGCGCAGAAGGTCTAGAGGTCGATTCCTGCGAGCTTGGGGTAGGCTGATTAGAGCCCAGGACTTCCTCTATTTCCAATGAGATAGCCCTCCATTGTGTCGAGGGGCCTGGGGCTCCCGATTCCTCTTCCTACGTCGTCAATTAGCTATTGTGTTTTGATCTTGATGTTAACTGACAGCCCGTTAGATGTTGATACTTACATCGTCTAAAACAATCGTTCCCCTGTCTGGAGGCACCTGCTGTTCCCTCTCGCTCTCAGACTCTGGCCATTCCTCCTCCTCCTCCTCCTCCTCCTCATCCGCTTGTGTGGCCTCCACTGTAGCGTCCCAAACCTTGCCACTGAGAAACGGATATCTCCCGTTTGTAGGCTCGGGCGTCTGGGCTACATCCTCACGTGACTCGACGACCAAGAGATCGAGGGGATCTTGGCCATGGTTGGCAAGTAGCCACGCTAGAATGTCATTATTGCTATGGAGAAAGATGAGCTGTCGGAGGGGGAGAGGTTTTTTGGGTTCTTGACGTAGGCTGATGGCACCCTCACCAGTCGCCCCAATCAGATATCGTGGGTATCTGATACCCTCCTCCACATGCTGCCCTCTAACCACCCTGAGCAGACATTTTATGCTCAGTGTTGCCAGGATACCCCAGGCGATTCCCCGGTCGGTGTCGCTAGCACACCAGGGATGGTCGAGGAACGGATGCCCCACTTCTGGGGTACCCATTCAGCGAAGGATATGGATTCTTACTGCCCGTGGGCAATAGGTTGAGGCCAAATCAGACTGAGACTCTGTCAAAATGAGTTAGTGCGAGGCTGACGGAAGATAGATAGAAATGATCACTTACTTGGAGATTCCGTGACGTCTCCACCACTGGTGCGCGCCGCCATTCGACGCAGGTTAGATGTGTGGAGGTTCCTGGCCGAGTCTTTAACTAGGATCCTCAGTTGATGAGTGAGTTCCCCGACGTTATCTACGTCGTACTTTTTTTTAATAAGCGTGACCCGAGCTCTCACGGGTAAAATTGATCGAGCGAAGGTAGTGATTGTATCCACTTGGGAGTCTGTCAAGTGGCCGGGGTCTAGTTTGCGGACTGTCATATAGGCCTTGAGCTCGTTACGCCAATTGGAGTAGACGTCTGATTTGATGCCGAGATCTAGGAGGCCACACCACGATTTGGCGTACGCAACGTCGCCATACCTCTTCCTAATTTGTACTCGATTGTTAGCGTGACTGATTCTGATAGCTAGGTGGAGATTTTTTCCTTCGGGTTACCCAGTATCCGGGTCTTCAACGTCTGGCTCGAAGTGTGGGCGCTCTGCCAGGTCTCTGTTCACAAGAAAGTTGCTTGTGAGTGCTATATCCTGCAACTGCGAATCTGTTGTTTGCTGTGATTACTTACGCTCTCTCCTCAACCAGGCGACGGGCGGCTGTACGCGGCAGAGTCTTTCTTTGTTTTGCGCTCTCAGTGCCAATCCTCTGTTCCTGGGTAGCGGGACGCCTAGGGCGAATGGAAACATTAAAATTGTTCACAGATATATATAGACGTAGTTTACTTGCTTTCCCTTCTGTAACTGCTGTTTCTGTGAGCCTGTAGGTGCCATGGGGGCATGTGCGATCTTTGGATCGAATAGAATGCAAACAATGAAAAAGGAAAAAGAAAAAAAAGTCTACCGATACATCAACCAAGAGACGAGGATCTCGGACGGAGGTTGACGTAGGTGGGTCGGAGCCCGGCACCAGACGTGGGGGCATGGTAGAAGAGCGAAGAGGAATGTATGGAGAGCGGGAGCGCAAAAGTGAAAGGAGGGGTAGGAGGAGTCCTTATATACGCCTCGTCGACGCTAGGTGTGCATTTCCTGATGGTTAGCCCTAGGGGGGTGTATCGTACGAGCAAAGAACGCGATGTAGAGTGTGCTGGTACAACGACGTCGCACACTAAAGTGGGATACCAGTGTCGTGTGGGAGATATGAACTAGCCACATGGCGGATCGACGAATTGCGACAGACAGATAGATAAGATGTAGAAAATAGACAATCTAATGATCGTGAACAGTCTGAGTGTCAATTGAGATTTCCACCGCGTGTGATGAAAGAAATAAGGTTTTAAGCCTCACGAGAATGCAGATGCCAAGAGATCTGAGGTGCGACATCTCTTGGTGTCTGCCAAGACCCCATCAACATCACGAAATGAATCCATCAGCCGCAAGAGCACAACTACCGGTATGATTGCTAACGTGAGCGAAGCCAGACGAACATGAACTGATCTGATGAAGATCGACAGGGAGGCTATAACAAATTTATTCCAACACTCTAAGAACTCTAATGCTAAACAATTTCACTAATACTCTATACGTCTAGGTAGACTCAGCAAATGATAGACGCGCTGTCATATCCATCAAACTCTCGGGGGCAAAACTCGAACAGAATCTCTTGGGCTTACGCTCTTCACTCGCATCGTAATCAATAGAGGCACTCAGGCTGCGCTTCCTTACCTCCTCGCTTTCCAAAAATTCCCTAGCCATAGAAACTAAACGAAATCTGTTGGACTTGCGCTCATCACAATTTTCGTCATCAAACAGACCCCTACGCTTCCGTCCCATCTCGCCTTAAGCAGCACGCCGTCCTTCTGCCCACTGTTGTATATTCAACCCGCTCGACGACTTAAAGGCGAGGGGTATACATTTCGTGGGGGATTCCCTTCTCTCTCCAACGGGGGATGTCAATATCTCAATGCTGCCCTCGCCTCCATCCCCGGCGCCGGAGACATCTGATGATGTGCTGGATAATGTTGCAAGTAAACCGTCAGAGCCATCTCCCTCTTGCGGTTCACCTGCTTCATTAACAGGCCCAGGATCAGCTCTGGCCTCCGGTTGTCATGCGCCATGCATTACAAACCTACGTGCTGGCGCTTCACGAATACGTGCTGGTGCTTCACGAGCCCGATTGGAGACGGCACCTTGAGGATGATAGTTGTGCCCCCTCAACGCCAGTGTGGGTTCCCTACTTACGTTATTCGGACGATGGCAATAAATCAAGAGATCAAGCGGGTCTTCAAGAACTGGATTCGATAGGAGCCAGGCCCTTACCATTTCATCGTCATTGATGAAGACATAATTGACCCAAGAGAGCGGCATGTGGGGATAGTCTCGTAGTTGTCGGCGTCCTTCGCCGGCAGCGCCAATTATGTACCGAATTGTATCATGTGGTACGGATCTCGCAATCATTGCTGACAGTCCACGGATATCATAGAAATCCAACTCAGCAAACCGTACCCAGTTGACACGGCGCCAATTGAGTAGGCGATAATTTGGGGAGTCAGAGTCGCTATCAGCCGCGTGACGGATCCAAACAATACGCACAGTACGTGGACGTCCAAGCGGAGCGCTCCAATCTACAACTCCATAGTCAGTAAGTGGAAAACCCAAACAAGCGGATAATTTTGAAAAGGACTCATCTGTTGGCGCCCGGCGATTTACCGGGGGATCAGGTAGAATCGGTGCCGGCGCAGGGCTGTTTGCTAGGCTGCCGGCTGAGCTACTGCTTGAGCTGCCGGCTGAGCCACCGGGTGGGGTATAGAGTACGATTGGTGCTTGGGGCGAGTGTCCTTGCGCCGGAATAACAACCGGATCGACTTGTCCTTGCGCTTGTGGTTGGTCAAAGGGCGATGGAGGTGAGCCAGGCACTAATCCTACTCAGCTCGAATAAGGTATTCCCCGTCCTTGCGCCTGAACAGCACCCGGAATGGCTTGTCCTCGTGCTTGTGGTTGGTCAAAGGATGATGGAGGTGAGCCAGGCACTAATTCTACTCGACTCGAATAAGGTATTCCCCATCCTTGCACCCGAACAGCTCCCGGAACGGCTTGTCCTTGCGCTTGCGGTTGGCCAAAGGGCGATAGAGGTGAGCCAGGCACTAATCCTACTCGACTCGAATAAGGTATTCCCCGTTTTTGCACCCGAACAACACCCGGGGCGGCTGGTCCTTGCGCTTGCAGTTGGTTAATCGGCGGTAGAGGGGGGGGTACCACTAGTCCTTGCGTTGGAGCGACTCCTGGAGTGACTTGTCGTTGGGCCGGAACAACACCCGGAACAACTTGTCCTTGCACTTGCGGTTGGTTAATCGGCGGTGGAGGGGGGGGTACCACAAGTCCTTGCACTGGAGCGACTCCTGGAGCGACTTGTCGTTGCGCCGGAACAATACCCGGCACGACTTGTTCTTGCGCCGGAACAACACCCAGAACGACTTGTCCTTGCGCTTGCGGTTGGTTAATCGGCAGTGGAGGGGGGGGTACCACTAGTCCTTGCGCCAGAGTGACTCCTGGAGCGACTTGTTGTTGCGCCGGAACAACACCCGGAAGGACTTATCCTTGCGCTTGTGGTTGGTTAATCGGCGGTGGAGGGGGGGGTACCACTAGTCCTTGAGCCGGTGCGACTCCTAGAGCGACTTGTCCTTGTGCCGGAACAACACCCGGCACAACTTGTCCTTGCGCCGGAACAACACCCGGAACGACTGGTTCTTGCGCTTGCGGTTGGTTAATCGGCGGTGGACGAGGGGGTACCACTAGTCCTTGCACCGGAACGACTCCTGGAGCGACTTGTTGTTGCACCGGAACAACACCCGGCAGAACTTGTCCTTGCGTCGGAACAACACCCGGAACGACTAGTCCTTGCGCTTGCGGTTGGTTAATTGGCGGTGGAGGGGGGGGTACCACTAGTCCTTGCGCTGGAGCGACTCCTGGAGCGACTTGTCCTTGCGCCGGAACAACACCCGGCACAACTTGTCCTTGCGCGGGAACAACACCTGGAATGACTTGTCCTTGCGCCAGAACAACACCCGGAACGACTTGTGCTTGCGCCGGAACAACACCTGGAACAACTTGTCCTTGCGCTTGCGGTTGGTTAACCGCCGGGAGAGCGTTTTGGAGAGCGGGAGCTGGGTTCAGATCAGCCGTAGCAGGACCCCATTGAACTGCGACGCCCGTAGGTAGTAGCACCGCTGGAACAATTATCTGCATAGTGGAGACTCCTGGCTGGCCTAGTGGACCGAGAGGCGGGCCCTTTGCCATAGCCTGAGTCCGGTTGTTCATCGTGGTTGTCAATTTACTAATACAGTCCTTAACAAGTTGAACGACTGCCTCATCGGCCTCCTGCATATGAGCCACATTATTGGCAGCTGACATTGTGGCGAGCTGATCACACGCAGGGCGCAATCTCCTCATTCCTGGGATGATTTGCTGGAATTCTCCGATAGGGAAATTAGTGAGTGGCGTATAGTTCCTTGCTACCAGCTGATCTTTCACAATTCCCCGCCATTGCTTATACAACGCCCTGCTCTTATTATTATTTGGGATGCCCATGGATGCCTTATGGAGGTTAATCAACCGACTCCCAGGATTAGGGCGTACTGCGCTGATCTTTCCGATGAGCGAATTAGGCGGAAGTTGGTACGTCTGCCCCGCGGGAGCCTGCTGTGCTCCTGGATTCTGGATATAGATGTATCGTACGTGGATGATATTGTGGGCCATATTGGATGATTATTGGTGTATATAGATAAGAGTATTGGAAATAGAGCGGAATATGGATGTTCTGAATGTGGATGATTTTGGTATGAAGTCCCTTCTATGTCCAATTGACGTTATATATACAACTCCCAAACGTTCTAGAGCGTTTGAAAGAATCAAACTGTGTTTTCAAGATTGGCTAAGAATAGGCAAATCAGACGCTCAAGGACATTGTCCGATTCAACTTGGATAAAGCATGATACGCACGTTTGCTCGGGAGCGTCTCTGATCTTGGAGCTTCTCTGATCTTGAAACTCAGCTGATCTTGAAACTTCGCTGATCTTGAAAGAAACTATAGCTGACACCACGTGATGTCTGCACTAAACCCCATGAACAACTAGTTCCTCTTCAGAGTGTCTAACCTCCATAACATTCACACGCATTGGGCTCAAGACTAAATACTGCGGTATACATATCCTACAATCTACACAAAGCCCACGATATAGACTAAGCTGACTCCCACCATGCCTAGCAAATGTCCATTCTGCCGACGAAAATACATCCGGTCAGGCGCATACGAGAAACACCTGCGAACTGCGCACGCAAATCTAGACATTGTTCTCGCATCCACCCTACGATATACTTCATCCGTGGCTATTATCAACGACGCGGAAACAAGCATATTGCACCACGGAGAGGCGAGCGAGCTCCTGGATTCCAACTATGAATCTGATCCGAATCCCACCGGACACGACCTCAACGCATTTACTGCTCACGAGTCTGACACTGAGATACCGGACGACCCTACGTCTTCATTACTCGGCAGACAGGAGAATTACCCACGCGCCGGAGAACCAATTGGAGACGTCGACCAATTTGAGCAAGAACACAGCGATCTCTGCGAGGACCCGTAGGCACAATTCAGTAGTGTGTACGGTTTCAAACTGGTGTCTTGGTTCATTCAGGCTAAAGTATCTAAATCACAAATCAATGAATACTTCTCAAGTGGCCTCGGTAATTCTACGTTAGCCAGATATAGCTCTATGTATACGCTGGAGAGCCACCTCCGCTCTCTGGACCCGTACAGCCCGTATCTGCGATGGTTCGAAGGACAGGTTGAGGATAGCAAGAGAGCTCTGCCATTCTTCTATCGTAACGTCCTGGATTATGTCAGATATCTCCTTTGTCAGATCGCATACCGGGATGACTTTGTCTACGCGCCGCGGCGTGAATTCGATCCTAATGGTGAAAGGATCTATGCGGAAATGCACACTGCAGACTGGTGGTGGGACATTCAAGTACAGTGCCCCAACCTCCTTTACGTTAACGTTAGCTGACTAGTTATAGAAAACACTTCCACCTGGTGCGACTGTAATTCCCATTATTGGGATATCCGATCAGACCCATCTCAGCAACTACTCCGGTGACAACAAAGCGTGGCCTGTCTATATTACGCTCGGAAATCTTCTGTCAGCCCGACGCAACAGCCCTGAATTAATGGCTGTTCTACTTCTCGTACTATTACCTGTCCCCCCCAAATTCTCAAAGTCCACCAAAGTAGATCAATACCAGAGACAAGTGAATGCTGACACACTGCAAGACGTATTCGAATTCATTTTTGCGCCACTGCAGCACGCGGCGCTTGATGGCATCCCAATTGATTTTGCCGATGGGAAGGTTCGGAGGTGCTTCCCAATCTTGTCTGCATGGGCTGCAGACCATATGGAAAACGTGACTCTGCACGGGTTAAAATCCAACGCTTGTCCTACATGTGAGGTACCGGCCGGGGAATTAGGAACTAACATCAAGAACAATCGAGTACGAGATTACACATGATACGAACGATATGCGTATGAAAAGTCAGACGGCACCCACGTCAAGTTCCATGGCCTTGGTATCAATTTGGGCCAAAATGTTTTTCATGGACTTCACCGGGTCTCGGTGCCTGACTTGCACGTCCCGGACATGCTCCATACGGTTTATCTTAGATTATTTAACCACATGATGGACTGGATCCAAGGCTTTCTCAAGAAACACGGGCAACTGCAGGCTTTTGACGACGCTTGGAAGACATTACCGCCATACCCAGGATTTTTGATACCCAAAAAGGCCTACCGCGAGGTAGTGCAGTGGCAGGGGAAGGAGATAAGGAATCTAGGGCGCTGTATTTTGGGAGTTCTCGCGGTGGCGCTGTGCCAGCCACAGAGTTCACAAGCAATACCTTTCAAACCTGCTCTCGGATGCGTCAGAGCGCTCGTCGACTTCAATATGATGGCACAATACCGAAGCTACACGTCTGACACCATAGCTTATATGGAGGATTATCTGGACGGATTTCACAAGACAAAAGGTATCTTTTTGGAGTTTCGAGTAACTAAGCGTACACTGGCCAAGGTTGATGAGCAACGGAAGGAAATACGACATCAGAGAACGCAGATGAGCCAGCCCAGGGCCCCCTCTAAACGGCGCCGTATCCGTGACGATGATTGTGAAGAAGAGCACGAGCGACATATAGACTTAATCTATAGCGAATCGCATTTCAACTTTATCAAGATACATCTAGTAAGTCATTTTAGTGATCATATACGTCAGTTTGGCCATATACCGATGTATTCCATGGAGTTTGGAGAGCTCGTGCACAAGGAACAAATCAAGGACGGATGGCGACGATCGAATAAAAATAATGCCGCGCGCCAAATCGTGCACAGCTACGGTCGCCAGCACACCATCCGGATGAGGTTATTGAATCTCAAATCTCTTTGACACCGGGGAGCCAATCTCTCTGCAGATGTCCTGCGACATTTAGAGAGTAAGACAAGTGCCGTACCAACGCCGGTCGACCGTAGGAGGATCCTGAAAGGACGTCGGAACGACGTGTCCAACGTCTTGGATTTTAGCAAGGTGTCGGCATTCTCCCTCGACAGTGTATGTCGCGAATTGATCAGATATAGCCGGCGTAACCTACCTACAGAGCACCGGCTTCCTGAAGATCATGCGATACTTCAATCACCCTCGGTTGAACTACCAACGCAACTCGAAATCCCGGTTCTAGCATTCCAAGAAAGCGACGTTTACGATATCCACCGTGCGCGATGCACAGGCACCCTACACTTCAGGAACTAGGAGGGTCGCAATGATTGGGTTTGGGTCCAGGCTGGTACTGAAGAGATGTATGGTACGCTGAGGGGCCGTCTGCCGGCAGGGCTTGTGGCGCTCTTCAAAATCAGGGACCTCACCAGTGAGAATGCTGTGCGTCGGGTGGCAGCTGTTCAGATGTTGAGTGCAGTCATCTCAGGATACCTCTCGGACATTCATGGCCTTGTTATAGTGCAGATAAGAGGGGACACTCGAGAGTTTATGATAGTTGACGTAGGGGCAATCCTCGGCGTGGCGCACCTGATCCCTGAGGGGGAAGGGGGCTGGCTGGTTAATAGCCAGATTGGTTTGAGAACATTCAACGAAGTATATTAAGGAAGCAGGATACTGGCGGGGGGGGGCGCTGGCTGTACGTAGTGTCATATTGCGCGGCGCTGCCAGGACGAAAAACGCCATCTAGCGAATTGTGGTGAGGAAGTCGGGGGAACCTCACCACAATTCGCTAGACGGCGTTTTGCAGGTACGAGCACATCTTCAAACTGTATATGTTTATAGAAACCAATTGTCTAGAAAATAAGAGTAAGAAACTATTATACTACTAGCTAGTTTGCCCTGTACACGTGAGATTCTGAAGTGGGGCGAGGGCCGACGACGGAGATAACATGAGAAAATATGTCAGGACGCGCGGAAGAGGCAATGTGAAGCCGGAGCCGTCATGAGAGTGAACCAGAGCTAATGTTTAGACAGGGTGTCAGTACGACATGAGGTAGCCTCAGGAGAGAGAGAGCGTTGCCAGGCAACCCAGGAAGCACAGGATACGTGCGTGCGTTGCAATGCAAGTCAGGTCGCACCTGACGCCGGGAATGCAGAAGCGACGTCGCTTGCGTCAGGGCGCAACGCTGACGGATCTGACGCAAGGTATTTTTTTGCTGATGTACCGGTGGATGAAATCATAACATGCATATGCAGTCTGATTTCTGACGGAGCTAACAAAAGAAGACTGGCCATCTTCGGTTCAGCGGATAGTCTCTTTACATTAGCAAACGTAGGTGATTATTTGTAACTTAATTCGCTTTGGATTAAAGATTGTACAAACACTACGAGAGGTGTCCACACCATTGTAGAATAAAAGTTCTCACGCGTCTACAACTCGCATATGGGTGCAGAGGTTCTCAGGGTCAGAAAGGGTTCGCACTTCTGTTGAAGTCGGTGAAAAGAGTAAGAAGTACTTAGTTATATAGAAAGGTTATGTAGCCCGCGAACACCCAGACGCGGAATATAAATATCGAGGTGTCTTCGCAGCTTATACAAACGACAAGCAATTGAGAAGAGACCTTAACAATATATCCCTTCCATCGTAACAACCTGCTTATCGTGCCATATGGACCAACCATGGAAATGCCAAAAAATGCGATAAAGTCTTGGATTTAATTGGTCACCACAATTGCTTTTATGATTTTCATTCTGTTCGGTTACTTTTAAGGGCTGTGAAAAATGATTTTTTTTTCCTCTTAATTTGAGGCGTTGGAGTTGTGGTTGTTGTCATAGTCACGAATTTAGTCTACGATCGAAGGGATACACGTTACTACTTTAAATTCTTATCGCACGATTAGTTTTGTCATAAAACATTCGTCTCCCTAGACGATATTCTCCAAACATATATTCAGCGATTAGGGCTATAGCGTAATCATAAATTCCATTACGCTACCCCTATAACAGAAAAACCGTGGTAGAAACCGATGCCAGTGACTTTGCTCTAGGCTGCGTATTGTCACAATACCTTGGGAAGCGATTACACCCAGTGGCGTTCCACTCCCGAAAGCTCAATAATGCCGAACAAAACTATGAGATCCATGACAAGGAACTGTTAGCAATTCTTGAAGCATTTAGGGAATGGAAACACTACCTAGTCGGAGCTGAAGAACTAGTCACGGTCTTTACCGACCATCAGAACCTCCAATATTTTTTGACCACAAAAGTTTGGAATCCTCGACAAATCCGGTGGGCCCAATGGCTGGAAAACTTCAATTTCAAAATCGTTTACCGACCAGGAACCAAAGGGGGCAAACCAGATGCTTTAAGCAGACGGCTGGAATACCGCCCTGAAGGGGGAGCTACGCACCGAGAACAGTCGATTTTAAAGCCAGAACATTTCCAGGTCTCAATTATATCATGAAAAAAGAAACTAGAAATCAACCTAGTATCAAGAAGAAGATTGGCGACAAACCGGCTGCGGATAAAAAAGCTATCTAAGGAAGCGATTATCCCCACGAAAGGCTCTAAGCTGGCAGCAGGCCATGACATATACGCATTAAAAGAGGGTGTCATACCCGCATGAGGACAGACAATGGTTGAGACCGGAATCCTTATAGGACTACCTAAAGGAACCTATGCAAAGTTAGCGGCAAGAAGTCGGATGGCTAGCAAAAACGGAATTCCTGTAGGAGGAGGAGTCATTGATACTGATTATACGGGAGAAGTCAAAGTAATCCTCTGAAACCATACAGATATAAACTCTCTGTTCAAAAGGGGTGATAGTATAGCACAACTCATGGTCGAAAAAATTGAGACAAGCGAAGCCATGGAGGTTGACCAGCTAAACGACATAGAGCCTGGCTACCAAGGATTTGGATCAACCGACCTCTCCATCAAAAGACTCATCAAAGGAAAGGAAAGCAAGGTGATGGTAAGCATGCTATAAGCTGACCGAGAGGAAAACGAATACTTCGACAAAGAAGACATTGGTTCTCATCCCCACCTGGCTCAAGAAAGGACAATGTTATCAACTAAAATAGTTGTAGCGATACGACTCCGGACGATGAATGACGACTTCCTGAACCAAGTCAGGCTTGCAGGAAAAGAAGAAGAAGGCTGGACGAGAAGAAAAGAAGAGTTAAGCCCGTTAAAAGAAACAGCGGAAGACATGCCGAAATATTGGGACGTAGAAGACAGACTGCTCTACTACAAGGGAAGACTATTCATCCCCTCGGACGAGGACATCCTGACCGAGATCGCACAAGGATGTCACGACTCCAAAGTAGCGGGACACTTTGGACAAGAAAAGACGATCGAGATCATTACAAGGGATTTCTATTGGGGAAAACTGATGGACTGGGTCAATGACTATGTTAGGTCATGTGACCATTATCAATACAACAAATCCCCAAGACTGTTACAATCCTCTTCCGTTCGGGCTATACTTGCAGCAGGTAACCTCTCTCTCGATAGTAATCGTACTATCTTAGATTCGTACGAACAACGACAGCTGAGTATACAGACTCCTGTCTCGTACAATATATCGCTAAGCTCGTGAGAGACACTATGTCTCCGTCCCGATAAAGTATAAAGATAAGGTAGTGTATATTGTAAGGAAATAACTTAGATGATTGCGTGAAGAACTCTAAACTAAGAGGCCGTAAGGGCTCTCTTTTATAACCGTTCTTCCCGCAACTCATGACTCATCCTTCGCATCACATGCCCCTATGACTCATAAGTGAGTCATAGTGTGAAATCCATCAGCTGACTCATACGAGTCACTGCGCACTAACAACTAACAAATCAAAACACAATAAACCTATCATGTGCGCGACTTGCGTCACATGCGTAAAACCCATGACTCGTAATTACAAGTCATGTGCGAAAGTCATAATCATATGACCACAATCGTGAGTCATGTCAAAACAATAAACCAATCATAACAAAGGAATGACACGCTATTGCGTAGTCATGTGAAAATACCTAAACCTATGACTCATAAGTATGAGTCATGTGAAAACCTCTCTTGCTAGTCACCGTTTGTGACAAAGACATGCGAAATACTGGTTACTGCAACCACTAAAAGTCCCCTATGCCGCATGGACCTCAATCTCGACTGCCTTTATCACCCAGCTCCCGGAGTCTCAAGGACATACACAGATTATGGTAGTAGTAGACCGCTTCACCAAAATGGCACCCTTTTTCGGCTTAAGGACAGACGCGACCGTGAAGGATGTAGCAGATACCTTCCTTCGAGAAGTTTGGAAGCTTCATGGGCTCCCTACTGAAATCGTTTCAGATAAGAATGCAAAGTTCTCAGGCAAATTCTGGGAATCACGGTGCAAGGTGCTAGGAATTAAAAGACGGATGTCAACGGCTTATCACCCACAGACAGACAGTCAGACCGAGCGGACCAACCAGGTGCTGGAAGGATACCTACGAAACTTCGTCAATTATAACCAAGATGATTGGTATCAACTATTACCGTTAGCCGAACGTGCCTATAATAACTCCAAGGCAGCAGCACACAAGATCACGCCCTTCTTCGCCAACTATAGTTTCCACCCGCAGACAGAATGGATAAAAGAAAGAGAAACTCAAAATCCAGGAGCGACAATGTACAAGCACTGGATGCAGACGATACATGACCAAGCCAGACAGACATTAAATGAGACCTGCGAAGCGATGAAAAAATACTACGATCAAAAGGCGACTCCACAGCCAGACATCGATATCGGATATTTGGCAATGCTAAACGCAAAGAACATCAGAACCAAACGCTCCTCGAAGAAGCTAAGTCCAAAGCTCTATGGCTCCTTTAAAGTATTAGAAAAAAGAGGGAATAGAGCATACAAATTGGAAATCTCGCCTCGCTGGAAAATCTACCTAGTATTTCACGTCTTGTTACATGAGCCTTATCGGATCACTGATCAGCCAAACCGAGAACAACGACCAATCGAGCCCGAAGATGTTGAAGGTGACCTTGAATGGGAAGCTGAAAGGATTGTAAAAAGCGCGGTCATCTCATATACAAGAAAGGTGTAGGGCAGAAATAAGAAGTTCAAAGAGCTTCGATATTTTGTAAAGTGGAAGAATTGTGCTGAAGATGAGAATACCTGGGAGCCACCGGAGGGGTTGGCAAATGCCAGAGAAGAGGTGGATAAGTTTCATAGGGAAAACTCGGACATGTTGGGCCTAGAAGAAGTCGAATAGTATGCGAAAGGTTTTCCAAAAGTGGACAAGTAAACGCTTGTGGTTTTTACCCCTACCGTACTAAGTTCGAAAAGGATTGTAAGTTAGTAGTTAGAAGACAAAAAGTATCCGAGACGGAACTTAGGAGAGGGGAGCTCATGTTATGCACAGAGCTCCCCGGTACATTACTGGGGATAAGTTACCCTACCTTAAGCAAAAATCTCCTTAGGACAAATACAATCACCTCCCTCCGGCCCCGACGTTGGACTGCTAGGTCAACACTGGTCGCTGTGGGAGTTGTGTCCCCTCACCTAAACCTACAGTCAAGATGACCCATCTTGTAACACCAAATACGTCACGGCCGTCCGTCCGATCGGTTCCTGTTCGCAGGATATATGAGGAAGTGTCTTCCTCTACCTTATGCAAGTGGAAGCATCCGAATTGGATGACGTCACATAAAGTTACAGGCCCTCGAAGATATTAGATCGAAGAGTGGTCCTTAAGTAACGGGACAAAACTGCGTGAAAGTTAGACGCTTTAGTCTGGAAAGTCACCCAGTACTAGAAGAGTGGTCTATACCCAGGAAGGGGGTCGGGGAACCCCCAAAGGACCTGTTAGCACAAGACCGATAACTATAATTGTAACCATTGGTTCGATTCATAGTCAAGAGTCGTATAATGCCAGTGGACAAAATTGTAAGACGCATATGCAGTCTGATTTCCGACGGAGCTAACAAAAGAAGACTGGCCATCTTCAGTTTAGCGGGTAGTCTCTCTACGTTATCAAACATGGGTGATTATTCATAACTTGATTCGTGTCTGATAAAAGATCGTACAAATACTATGAGAGGTGTCCACACCATCATAGAATAAAAGTTCTTACGTGTCTACAAGTCGCGTATGGGTGCAGAGGTTTTCAGGGTCAGAAAAGGTTCGCACTTCTGTCGAAGTCGGTGAAAAGAGTAAGAGGTACTTAGTTATAAGAAAAGATTATGTAGCCCGTGAACACCCAGATACGGAATATAAATATCGAGATGTCTTCGCATCTTACACAGACAAGAAGCAACGGAGAAGAAACCTTAACAATATATACATGTTACTACTTTAAGAAATATTCCTATCGCATGATTACTTTTATCTTGAAACATTCGTCTCCCTAGACGATACTCTCCAGACACTTATTTAGCTATTAGGGCTACAGCGTAATAACACTCTTCCATTACGCTACCCCCATCACACTAACAGCAGAAAAGAGGATATCAGAATATATTAGTTCTTACAATAGTAGTAAAATGTTTTTACAATTTTTCCAACATAGACTGAGCTAAACTTATTAAGTCCAATTGGCTATAAAGAGTTTTCCTTCAATACAGAGTAGAAAGTTCATTTACGCTTTAGGTTGATATTTCTAAAATAGTATAATAGTAGAAGTAACTGACCTATAACATTATATATGGACTTAGATTTTGTGGTAGTAAGCCATGAATTGCCTAAGTAGTATATATTTTTGGTGAAATTGTTTCCTTTAGAAAAATTAATAGAAAATCAGGAAGTCAAGCAACCAGAATATAGGCTATAGAATATGCTTCACCACCTCTCTCAAGGGTTTCAATAGTCTACTGAATATAATTTTCATAGTAAATCAAAATCAAACAAATTGGTATATTTGGCATCAGAATTAGTTAGACTTATTTCATGTTAAATCTTTCTAATTTTCTCCTGACTCCTCTACTTTGTAAAAACTTTGCAAAATTGGGCAATGGAGATACTTCAGGATTTTCTACCACCAACTAATTTATGGAATTATTATTTATATATTTGTGCTGTCAATTACTTTGAGTTAGGGTGTAGTGCTGTTGCCGGCAACCGTATGAGAACTTATTAGACACGAGTGTACAACCACCGCCCGGAAGATCTTGGCACCCCCCCCATTTTACACCAAAAGTATCCCACTTCACAAACTTAATGAACAAGTTATATGGAGTAAACAATGAAAGTAATTATTATGGATAGTAGGAAATTCCATGAAATTTGATTGTATGGCATTTTTGTGCTCTTATGTTATATTGGTTAAGTGCTATTGTAGGTATTCCACAGGTTATATCATATAGATGTACCTTTTATATGGGGCTCACATACAAAATTGCAAGTACCACTTGCCCAACTGCTAAATGCACCACAACCATTCTTGACAGAATTTTTTCAATACAAAAAAATTGTGATAAGACAAATTTTCATGGACTTTCCACTCTGGTTTAACTACCAGTATATTTTTGCTTGCATTAGAAGGGCTTGATAAATGCCTCTAAAGTAAGATACTTTTGGTGCAAAATGGGGGGGGTGCCAAGATCTTCCGGGCGGTGGTTGTACAAGTATGATACTAGCAGACAAGCAATCATAACGTGACCGGAGCAAGCATAAGTGCAAAAAGCGCAAGCTAGAATTTCCCGAATCACTGTATCACCTGCCTTGCTTACCTGCACTCGAGTACCAGTACCCGCCTCCTTATCCTCCTTCTACTAGATTGGGAGAGACGCAGGGAAGGCAAGTTGATATCGGAATGATGCTATTGGATCAGGGTTGCCACTGCCCTCGAAGCGTGGGTGATTTCCAGTTCCTCACTCTCACTTTTTTTCTTTTTAGCTCATCACCTACGATTGGCTTGCTGAAAGGAGTGAGAACGTGTGAATTAGGCCAGACCGCCGGCGCAGTTGTATGTGCTCAGTACCGAACTCGTACTGTTACTGTACCGGTACTCGAGTACAGTGCGGTACCGGTGCCAGTATCGGCACTCAGCCGCTGCTATGCTGCCATTTTGGTCATTCTGTGTCTGCTTTGTCTTTGAATGTCTTGGCGAGGATGGAAGGAGGGCAGTGGTTGAGCGGCAAGTTAGGATTGGTCAAGACAGGGAGGTCAGCATTGCTTAATCGAATTTCTCGCCAAAGTCCGCGTTACGCAGCTTATTATACTTTCCACCAACTATTTGGTTCTGTTCTGAGTTTATCAGGTATCCACAGAGGACGTTGTTGATTTGCGCTCAATTATCTCTCAGTTCTTTGTTTATCGAGAGTCGAGGGGAAGTGCTCAAGGGATGTTAAGAAGAGTTGGGTACCGGGAGAGAGATACAGGTAGGCCTGACCCACGAGGAGAAAGGTACTGTACTGTACCAGCACAGCGCCGGTACTTCACAGTACGAAAAGAGAGCCATACATTCCTGTCTCTCCTTCCCCTTCCCCGTCTCAAGAGTTCATACCCTCCACCACCGCCCCTTCCCCACTTAACCTACCTATACCTACTTCCCTTTTTTTATCTTCTTTCCCGGGCCCCTTTCCCCGCCCTCGGTGTGCAGTACCGGTTCTTCTACCCTACCGTCGCTCGCCCGCGATTCATCTGTGCCTCGGCCCCAACTATTAAATCTCTCTGTTTGTATCCTTCCACTGTTTTTTTGGGCACACAGTCTACCCTACCCACTGTTCTCACTCTGCCCGGTTCTAAGTAAACCGGTGTGCAACGCGTCTGTTTCTTTAATTCCATTGCTTCCTCCCATATTATCTGGAAGGGCAGCTTCGCCCCTTTTTCTTTTACACCTCCAGTGGTTCTCATTTGCCAGATTTTCCCCATTCTGTTTGGCAGATACAAGTGCTCTCCCTCGAGGAGTTCAATCCAACCACACTGCACTTCTCGCACAAATATTGGTTTTTTTATCTTTTGATCTCAGAAGAAGAAAGGAAAAGCCATAAGGTTGTTGCTTTGTTTTTTCAAACAACTTACAAATGACTAGTTTCGCAGCGGCAGGGTCGAGCGCTGGTACGGTCACCGACAGCTGGAAAACGTCTGGTTCCTCGAAAGTCACATATAGGAAGAGCCGTCGCCACTCTTCGCATCATGTCCACTCACGCAGTTTCTCTACGGATTTGCTGGAGGACGACTCGATTCTTCTCCTCAAGGTTTGAGCCTTTTTCTCATTTTGTCATTACCCGTTTTCCTCCTGGGACCGATTATGGTGGGGGGATCACTTAGGCTCACTTTACTCCTTTCTTCATTTTTCCTTTCGCCCCTTTCAGGTTGATCTATTCTTGAGCGAACTGGAACGACGTCTCGACTACCTAGAAGAGTATGGAAATATAAAGCTTGACGAGGGTATTCAGCGTGCGTACGATACGCTACAGGCTGTACGTGAAGGATGCGGAAGGGTTGGAGGAGAAGTCATCGGGGAAGGGAAACGAAGAGCTAGGGTTATCGTTGAGGTGCTGGAGTCTAGTTACCATGAAGTTATTGAGGCCAAAGAGACGCTACCTGCAAAGGTGCATGCGGGCGTTCGCTTCCTAGAGGAGCTCTTGACGGAATTCGAGACACGCTCGCACGCTAGTATGGATCGAAAATTAGACCAGGCCATGCGTGGAGTCGAAGCCGTTATTGATGCGAAGGACAAGCTCGCCGAGTCCGTCGAACGGGCCATCAAAGCTGCCCGGGAGCGTAGGTTGATAACCTACGAGGAGTTACCGTTCCCATGGCGAGTGAATCCATACATCACCCGCGGGTATCGCTTTACGGAGACAAAATTAGAGTGCGTTAGGTCGGCCTTTGCGTTAAATAATGAAACGTGCAATATTTGGACCCACGGACTAGGGTTTATCCTTATTCTGGCCATCGCCTTTTACTTCTACCCCATGTCGCAGATATTCAATTATCATACCACTGCCGACAAGTTCATCAATGGGCTATTTTTCCTTGCTGCTGCCAAGGCGCTCGCCTGTTCTACTATCTGGCATACGTTTTCTTCCATCTCGCACCAGACAACGATGGAGCGCTTTGCCTGCGTCGATTACTCTGGCATCTCTATGTTGATCGCGGCGAGCATTATCACCACCGAATATACCGCCTTCTATGTTGAACCTATCAGCAGGTCGATCTATATAACTATTACTTTCCTATTTGGCATCGCTGGGGTCATCCTCCCATGGAAACCCACATTCAACAGAGCGGACATGAGAGTCTGGAGAGTAGTCTTCTACGTCACCCTAGGAGCTACCGGAACAATCCCCATGATTCAATTATCCATAACGAGAGGCCTCTCATGGGTTGCGCTCTTCTATCTGCCAGTGCTAAAATCGGTATGACCCCCATCGCTTGCACAGCAACGTTGCTACTTGTCCTAGGCAAGAAGTTTCGGAAACAAGGATTTGCAAAATATATGGCAAAAAATCCGTGCTTATCACAGGTTCGCCACCGTATTTCCGAATACTTCTTGCCTGGAACAACTATGTTGATATAGTTGTGAATACTAATCATGGTATAGATTGCCGTCTACATCGCAGGCGCTGTTATATATGCCATGCAGGTACCCGAGAGGTTTTACCCAGGATGTTTTGATTGGATCGGTGGCAGCCACAACATTTGGCATGTGTGCGTGCTCGGGGGGATATTATTCCACTGGCACGCTATGCATGATCTTTTTCACAGAGCTTTTGAAATGGCCACTGCTTAGAAAGAATCCTTCACGATTACCATTTCGACCTTTTTCCCTCTCTATTTCTTCCCTCTCGACTAAGTATTATCGATGTAAACTTCTTTCTCCCCCTACCTTACCGACCGATACCTTTTTTCCCTTCCCTTTTTTACCTCTTTATTCCGGAGTGAGTGAGCAGATGAGAAGTGATCAGGTGATTTCGTTACATCCGTTTATTCTTGTTATTATTCATTGACATCACTGGACTATAGAGTAATACAAGCGCAATTTGTTGTTTTTTGAGCGAAGATTGATGGGGTAGATGCGAGAAGACCCTAGCTTTTTTTTTCTTTTGTTGACTCTTCGGATTTGGATCTTTGTTGTGTAAAATGTCCTCCTTCTTTTGATCCCTTTTTTTCTTTTCTTTTCTTTTCTTTCATACTTTTGATACCATACTATGTGGTTCTTCCCATCTCTTTCTCTTTATACCTATGGGTTTGCACTCCCTCGTTTTTCTTTTTCCGCGGTTGATTGTAAATAGTCGATATTTCTTTTGTCCATCATGTGCGAAGAGGGTTCCAGATTAACTTAATAATCTCTGGGAAGACAATAATCGAGTTGGAAGGCATTTCTTAGGCATCGCCACCCGGGGTGAACAAATGAGGAAGAGGGCCGCAAAGAAATGGAGGAAAAGAAGTTTAAAAGGTATTGTATTTACTTGAGTTAGAAAAAAGCTAGTAACAATTTCCCATCCCATACCGTGTCCCGAACTCCAACAAGCCAAATTATTATACCACTACCACTACCACCACCATCACCACTATCGTACTTGCAACCAAACAGATCGTGCTGGACGTGTGCGCATGACTAGCTCACCCCAGTTCACCCCACCCTGGGTATCATACCGACAGCCGCCGCCAAAGCCCTTGCTACTTCCTCGCTCGCATACACATTCTGACCCTCTCAAGGACCTCCTCACGAGTGCCGAAAGTCTCTAGCCCTCTCTGCGATACGATAAATTGTCAGCCCTCTGTCCCAGCTCAACCCTTCCCCCAAAACCTCACCCAGCACTTAATGCCAGTAGAAGACGATACATACCCTCCCTAACCACACCTCCATCTCGCTAACCGTCCATTCTTCTGGGTCTAGTGTTGGTTAGTACGGCACCCAGAGGACAAATAGGGTAGGGTAGGAAGCGGGGTAATACCACCAGTAGGATCACCAAGTGGATTTAAGTCTATGTCCGGCTTCATTATTGACCAGGCAGACACCGCTACGACCATCGCTGAGAATGCTGAGTTTTGTTAACTTTGTTCCACCTGTGGGTAGGGTAGGGGAGTGGCTTGGAAGGGGTAGCGGTCTTTGGAGGAGAGGCTGGGGGTTAAACCTAAGAAAGCATTCTGAGAAACAACGTCAATATATCTGTATACTTCTTCAATCGACATCTACCCCTCTATCTACCTAGCTAGCTATCTAGAACAGCAAGGAGGCAAAGAATGAAAGTAACCCAGAAGGGCGGAGGGTAGGGGAATGGTACGGTACTTTTGAAGTAAGCATCTTGTCCAAAGGTGTTTGTGGCATTCTTGTTTGGTAGGGATGTGGACTGGGTGGTAGATCAGGTAGGATGAGTTGGCGGGCGAGTGTGCGTGCGGGCTGCGAAAACGGGGGGGTGTATTTGTGGTGGAACCACTTGATAGAGCGATGGTAGGCCTAGAGAATTCTGACCTATGATATTATAAGTGGTTACATCGGTTTCGTCAGTTGTGACGAACGCGTGGCTGTCTCTGCTGGTTTGTCGAGGGGAACCATTAGATTCCCGCTGATAAGATTAGATCGGCCTCCATCTACGGGGGCCCCAGCCCTTAGCCCAAGTGGCAGTCCCACACACACACACACACATCTCGAATTCCACTTTGATTTTTCCTGCACTGCGACACCAAAGAGGAACAGCAGCAAACCCCAAAGGAAGGAAGGCATTGAACGAACTAGTCGGTAACAACACTCGCAACTATCAAGATGCCGAAGCAAGTTCACGAGATCAAGAAATTTCTTGAGCTATGCAATAGACCGGATGCCAAGGGTATTTATCTCTCCCTCTCCCCTCTCTTTCCTTGGGAGCTTCGGTTCATGTTTGCTAACGTGTGATTTATTGTGCACAGCTGCTAGAATTAAGGTTCGCTCTCATAAATGGCTCTTCAATCCCAACCCATCAATATCCACGGAATAGAGAGAAGAGAGAAAGGGAAATACTAATACCTTACCATGGAATCACAGAAGCCAACCAAAGGCTCCAACACTATCAAGCTCAAGGTCCGCTGCCACCGCCACCTGTACACCCTCATCCTCCACGACGCTGAGAAGGCGGAGAAGTTGAAGCAGAGTCTTCCCCCTCGTTTGTCCCCCCTCTGCTTCCCCTTCCTCCTATCGACATCTGCTAACGAGTAGCCAGTTCTCCCCATCACTGAGGTCCCTTCCACCTCTAAGAAATGATGTGTACAAAATAAACTCGATTTCTTCTTTTTTGTTTCATAAACAAATATAAAAAAATCAACAAAAAAAAAACTAATAGAGAGATTTGATTTATGCTCGGGGTCTTTGGAGGCGGGCTTTGCTTAATTGATCGATTGGCTTGGGTAGACGGGTATTTGCGGGCCTTCGGCGGGAATGCTGTACAATGAATTCTGGCTGCTCAATGGTATCATTGATTTTTTTTTTCTCCCTTCGCCATCCGATGGCGGTTTCACGGTTAGAGCTACTAGGATGTAGTTTGAGTGATGATTGATAGGGGGTTCTATTCCGCTACATAGGTGGGGGACTGTTTTTCCAAGATACTGTTGGATATCTCTCTAGCCCAAGCACACAACTTTCCCAACTGACCCAGCTTCTACCACGGCCTTTATGAAGTCATCCAGAGGACTCAGAAATACGTTATAATCGCTGCCCCCCATTAGCCACGAAACACGCACGAATTATCATTGACAGTGGGGCATATATCATGTATAAGAGCCGTCGCCTCGGGTTAGCCAAATACATCAAATGAATCCCCCGTTTAGCATCCATAGTAACCACAACCCACGGCAGTGACGGCCCAGGGGTACCTGT
Source organism: Tuber borchii (assembly GCA_003070745.1). Lineage (NCBI taxonomy): Eukaryota > Fungi > Ascomycota > Pezizomycetes > Pezizales > Tuberaceae > Tuber > Tuber borchii. Next base: position 144,602 of record NESQ01000130.1, on the reverse strand, counting down.
TCCTCCTATCCCACAGTTAGCCTCCTCTTGAGGAACAGGCAACATAAAATCAACCCTCCCTAAACCTCCCAGAAATTGCCTTTAGCTCATTAACAACGTATCCCTGAAATACAAATCCTAGACCCAGCCCTCACCCCTTCCTTGCGCCTAAGCTCGACCGTCCACCCATCCGTGAGCAGCACCGCCGCCAAAGCGTCATCCACCCTGTCCAGGCCCTAGCGATACGCGCTTCTCGGAGATCGCTATAACCCTAGCAGCGATCCCCCAGCGAGTACAAGTATCAGAGATGAGTGCCGGTAGGTCCAGGCGAAGAATTGTTTCGACCCCTTCTGCCGAAGCGGTATCTAGTACGCGCTCCCGCTACCTAAACTTTCCCACCACCCCTCCCACCACAACCTTCACGCTTTGATTATAATTATAATGGAGGTGGGGGGAGCAGATAGATGACGTTGGGTGATAATAAGACTAAATAAAGCCACCCTTGGCAGCTCATGCATGTCTCCCTCGCACTGGATTGGTAAGCCTTGTTTAGGACATGGCTAGGTCGAGGTAACGTGGTGGCCAGCGTGGCAGCAAGTTGGAATCTACGAGGGCGGGCACGGAGCAGGATTCCAGGAGGGTTGTTGGAATTTCATAGATTCGGCAGGGAGGGGGAGGGGGCGGGTGTGGAGTGGTAGTGCAGGTTAAGTTAGTCGGGATACGGCGGGGATACAGAGGTGGAGGAGAGGCCCGAATCAAGTTTATATTGAGTCCCGGATTGGACTGGAGCGGGGTGTGATAGCGTGATTATATAGCATAGTCGGCCTGGGTGAGAAGTTGGAAAGAGTAGCACGGTGGCAACTCGGGCGTAAATATAGCGAAACATATACCTTCCCTGGGTTCTCACCCGCGCATCGCCTCATTCCGCTCTGTCTCTCCACTACCATACCGTGCCCACCCCTAAGGAACTTCACCCCCCATATTCATACTCCAAAACCCTCCACTCCCCCGCCTCATCCTTCATATCCCCCCCATCAACCCCCCGGACCAACTCCACCTCCCCAAAATAACTAACCCCACCAACTCTCTCAAACCCCAACCCCTCAAAAAGCCTAATACTCCCGCTATTCCCCTCGGAAATCTTAACCCTGAACCCCCCCAACTCCCTCCCTCCAGCCCCTCCTCCTTGTCCCACAACCTCCTCCCTACGCATCCCAACGTACCACAAAAACAACCGAACAATCTCCCTCCCCAACCCCATGCCGTGAAACTCCCTCCGCGCAATCATGACCTCCACCTCCGCCACAACCTTCCCCTCTGCCTCGTTGTGCTCGGGCGAGGGGTACAGGAAAAGGTTCACGTCACCAAGCATGCATTCCGATGCGTCGTCCTTTCCTGCCCTGACAGCCTTAGCAATAGAGGAGGAGGAGGAGGGAGGAAGGCAAGCTATAAACGTGAGCTTGTCCCCATCCTCGCGCCAGGACTTTTGCATTGCGTGTTCTTCCAGAAGAGTTAGGCGGTCGGAGGCGGTCGCTGTGCGGAGGTCCTGAAGTCCGAGGGGTTAAGGATAATGGTTGGTTAGTTTTGTAGGAGTGAGAAGGGGGGGTACCTCGTCTTCCATCCAGGAGTGGTAGGTCGGTACATGGTGGGGCTCGTATGGGACTAGAAGGATTTTGGGCGATAGGAGGGCTGGGTTTTGTTAACGGATATCCGAATATGACCGGGGGGGATGGGGGGGGGTATCAGACCGGTTTTAGCATTGAGCTTCATTGCGGTCGGGGTGGGATAGTATTAGGCACCAGTAGAGGTACCGCTGGTGCTTGAATGACACCTGTATGTTATATTGATGCACTAAGGGTGGGGTGGTGGTGGGTTAGGGTCGGGCAGGGTCATTAGCGGTCACTCTGATGGATATCCGCTGGGAGGGTCACCCCCCATGATTTCGCAGATTACGGAAAGCCATGGGAAAGATAGCTAGCTTTGAAAATTTGCAAGCAGACCGTTCTTATTAAATCTCAGATATATACTACACTATGCATCCATAACCCAAGGGAAGCCCCTTCCCACCACTCCCTCCTCCACCTACCGTAACACTAGTAGTAGTAGAAAATAGCTGTCCTCGTACAAGGTTAGTCCTATACTCAATATCTTTCAAGTATGGATCTGAAATTGGAAGTCCCGTTCGGTCTCTATCTTGCGGCGAGCCAGTGATCTTCAACATATAGACTTGACGTTGAAGACGATCTGTTAGGTTCGCGCTGAGTTTCACATCATGAAAACAAGACAGAAAAAGATGGTACTTGCTCAGAAGACATGCGTAAGAGAGGGGATTAAGTCTACTAAAGTGGAAAATATATGTAAAGTACAAGAATTATTAGTAGTGTATGTTCTATAACAATACCTACCGGCTACGACCACCCCTTATAGCTTGACCTTTTCCGGCTCATCAGGCTCGATGCTCAGAGGGAATACATCCCAACCCTCCTCTGGTGTCGCCCAGTCTTTCTTCTCACCCAAGACTGCAACTGCAGACATCTTTCGTACTTGGTCAATAAGATATCGTTGGGCAACGTCGTGGATATCGTTCACTCCAACATCAAGGAGCTGCTCTCGTCGCCTACATATATGTCAACATTTAGCGTAGAGTGGGGTTAAAGAAGCTGGAGCATGGAGCCAAACGTTTGTCTCATATCATCTGTAATTCCGTCCATGAAATTGATCATCCCTTCGTCACTTACAGAGGTTGGGGCGTCAACACCTTGGAAGACGCTCAACTTGGCTTCTTCTAGATCTCTCACAGTCCAATCGTTCCTCAACGCAAACTCTCCAGCGCCCTCCATAATTTTGAGGGTATTGGGCACGTTTGGGTCTCGATAAGAATAAAATCCAAATACACCGCCAGCGCCTCGGTGGAACGCTCCAGCTCCATATGCTCCTCCTTTCTCTCTAATCTCATGATGGAGATGCTTGTGTGTCAAGAGCTGAGCTAACGTTTGCAATGTCGCTCCGTCCTTGTTGGTGTAAGGAACCGTCCTCACACACATCGCAGTGTAAGACACCTGGTACGGTAACGGGAAAAAGGCCTTAGCTGGTGCCACAAAATCGAACAGCGGTGTATTTGCGACAGGTGACTCCACTTCTGGAAGACTCCCAAGGAACTTGGCAAGAGCGGACTCATTAGCTGAGGTGGCGTCAGCACTGCAAGTTATAGCAGCCCTAAGCTGGTCCTTCCGTGCTGCGAACTCAGCAATCCCCTAGATTACTTATCAGTAGCCATCAAACCACAAATTTAGAACCTAGTACAAACCTTTAATCTCGCTAGAGCTTCATTGTAAACCTCGGTGGCAGCCATATTGCTGATTAACCTCACCTGTGTCATTCCTCCAAGCACTTCATTTGCTCTCTAAACAATTATGAGCATAAATCAGACATAAAGCAGGTTTTAAACATACAGCAGCAGGTGTGAGATGGGCAGCAGCGAATGTCCTGGCATACGCATGTCCAGTCTCCGCAAGGCTATTCACGAAACCACTAGCAATTCCGTGAACCAATGTTCGCAACTTAGACACTTGGGTAAAATTTGTCTCCAGCAGGACCGTCCGTAAAAGTTCAAACATGTCTGGGATATTGTTGTCTAGTGCGAATCCCGAGAAAACAAGCCCTTCTTCTGTGACTTCAAGATTCGAGTGGTTAGTAGAAACATGAGTCGATGCTCTTATACCGCCTGTCTTGAGTTTAATCTCATCTTCCAGCTCCTCCATCGAACGCTTTCCAGTGCCGAGCCTGAGAATTGCCTCGGTGAATAACGGCAAATATATTCTTAGCTCCTCCGGAAGGTCCTTGAAACTGCTAACCGCTATTCCGTCATTAGAAAACGCTTAGTGGCTTCTCTGGGCTTCTCTATCTAAAGAATTTACCTCTAAAATAAGTGAGACCATTGGTAGGAGCAATCCTCCATTGAACTGGTACACCCTCTATCTCCCCAGTTTTCAGCTCCGTCTTTTCCATGTTCCTTGGGATATCCTCCACCCTCAGTGTTGGCAAACAGCTCACATCTTGCTTCTTCGCCTGCTCTTGAATCGCCGCTAATTCTGCTTCCTGCTTTGTCAGGGGCCCTCGGGCCGCCGCTTCGCCACCATATTTCTCGATTTCTCTACTTAAACGGGTAGCTTCTTCTGCTGCAAGGACCTTCGAATAATCTCGATCAGGCGCCATGGTAAAGGTAAGAGTATTCATGTTAAGAAAATATTTCTCAAGCAGCCCTTCAAGATATCCACCCTTGGCATATAATTCCTTGAACTTTGAAACTGTTTCTTCAACCGACAAGGCCTCGAACGGATCCACGCCATTAAACCAGCCAGATGTAAGACTTTGCATGACCGACATCCCAAAGTTGGCAGTTTTCTGTAAGATTGAAACTGTCAACGTATATAATCATAAGAGCGTCCGTGCTGAGTAAACTCACGTGTTTCAATCCCAACTCTAGTTGATGCAATACTCCGTCAACCTTTTTAGAGTCAAATCCCCCAGCACGCATCTCCTGTAGGACTTGATGAATCGTATCTTCTACTTGCTGAACATGCTCTTGCCTAACATTCTGTAGCCCAACCGAAAATACACCAGTCTTAGAACTAGTATCATATCCAGTATTTGGTGAAAAGTCCGACCCAAGTTTGGCTTCAATAAGGCCTCGATACATTGGCGAGCCATATCCATTAAGAAGAAGGTTAGACAAAACCCTCAACGAAAAGGTCTCGACAATATCGGAAGTATTATTCATGATCCAAGATACGGAGGTCTTGTACTGAGAATCCTTATCCATGAGTGGATCATTCGGCCCGTAAACCCGTAGCCTTTGTGGCGCATCGAGTTTTATTGGTTCCCGAAGCTCTTGTTCAGCTCTTATCTTTTCGAAAGCACTTAATTTGTCGCCAAGTTTCTTGAGGTGAGTCTTGATGGGAATATCTCCATACGTGAAGATCTTTGAGTTTGAAGGATGATAGTGCTTCTTGTGGAATTCCCTCAAATTCTCCAATGTTAAGTCCGTTATCTTTTCGGGGTCCCCTCCACTGTTGTTGATACTTGGGAAGATATGGTCCTGAAATCTAATGTAAAAGAGATACGAAGCATCAGACATCTGCCCCTTCATTTCATTATAGACAACCCCTTTGAAAAGGAGAGGTGATTTAGGATCTGCAACATCCCCTGGTCCAATCCGCCAGCCCTCTTGCCTGAAATCGGCTTCTTTGAGCAAAGGATGGAGTGTTGCATCAAGATAAACATCCCGCAGATTCTCATAATCGGTAGCATTTGTAGTGGCAAATGGGTAGGTAGTATGGTCGCTAGAGGTAAAGGCATTCATATAATTCCTAAGGGTAATCAGCATAAATTCGAGTCAACTCATTACCATTGATCAATGGAAGGACTCACGACAAACTTCGATTTAACATTTTAAAAAACGGATCACGAACGGGATATCTAAGAGCACAATCGAATTAGCCATTGCGTACGCCTCAGCGCGATGGTAGATAAACATACTTATTCGATCCACACAAAGTTGTATGCTCCAGGATATGAGGTACACCCGTATCATCATCCGGGTTTGTCTTGAACCCGATGGCGAAAACATTGTTTTTATCCTCTCTCGCAACATGAATATAATCAGCACCAGTCTTATCATGGACAAGCTGAACAGCCGCTAGTTCCAGCTCGGGAACGCTCTTTGCCCTTTGAACGGTAAATCCATTGAGTTTGTCACCAGGCTGAGGCAGCTGCCGAAGATCGGTAATGGCAGTAGCATAACTCCGTCGAGTAAGCTGTCTTGCAAGAGGATCCCGCCGGAAGGCGAGCCGGCGACCGATTGATAAACCACCTCGTAACATGGTCCGTTCCTCCAAAACTCGATGGGGGTGAATGGGGGGGCTGTGGTAGGCTATGATGGGAGATGTCGGGTCGGTGGGGTAAAATTCGTGGTCGTTCGTGCGGCAGGGCACTGGTGATTGTAAACTTCGAAAAAACTTTCTTTTTTTTTTTTTTTTTTACCCGTAGGGTAGCGAAACCGTTGCAACCAGGCAAACCAGCATCGACGTCACGGGTATCGCATAAAAATCCCCGGTAGCCAGACCACCCGACCAGCCACACCAAGGCCCATCATCACAAATATAGTATGATACCCGTACTCAAAGTGAGTAAGTCAAAGTAAAAAGGGCCATACTGGTAAAACGCCCAGTAGAATGCACAGCAAAGGTGAAGATATTTCGATGCCGCTCCTTCGCCTTGACTGATGCGAAAAATTCGGTGGCTAAATGGACAAGCAGGAGGCATTCCAGAAAACTCACGTGTCGCTTGTTAACCACGGCGTATTACCGTGCCCGAACCCGTAATTTCGTGTTGCTGGTATAATTTCGGCCAAAGAGCGATCCAATATTATTCGTACCGCTATAGTCGACAAATAGCAAGTCGATAGAAACATCTAGTGTTAGATGAATTCGATATCAAGAGCTCCTAGACGGAGAGGCATTTGGTAGGTTCATGCTGTAGGGGGCAGATGATCAAATCTTAACTAAACCTTTCCGCCACTTTTGCTTCCAAGTTTAGCCCTCTCCAGCCACAGAGAGTCTCGAGAAAAAAAAAAGTCACCAGCGCTACCCCCGATCATTGCCGGATTACAAGATGATACCTACCCTATCATAGGTCTCGGTCGTCTCCCATCATCTTCAAACCTTCCAGTAACAAAACTTCCTCACCCGCAAACCCCGGTTTGCTTTCGACCTCTTGCGCCTGTTCACCCCCATCTCCCGCTTCACATCCTTATAAAACTCCTAACCTTTGGCTCAACGGTAATCCCCCTCCCTTTCCATTCCCCCTCCTCGCAACAAAACTAGAGTCCGCTGTGTTACAATATTAAAAAGCAAAAAAGTTGCGGCTAACTTACCAAGTGCCCAGCAAGTGCATTTAGGAACGAAATTTCTTCTCCACGTTCCTACAAACACCCTGAGCACTACCAACCTCGCAAGTATTCCCCCCCCCCCCCCCTTCGACCCCCCTGGCCTTGCACAGTGTAGCGCCATCACCCCGCTCCTCGCGCGATACCATTCAATCCACCACCACCACCCCCACTTAATGCATATCACAGATTGCTTATTCGATGATCAGACTCTCCTGCGCTTAGGTTATTTCACTATGGCTACTGTTGCAAATACCTCCTCCATGTCGAACGCTCAACGATATGCGTTACTCAGAGCGTCTGCAGGTTATGGTCATCCGGTTCCCGGACCTCCCACCGGTGCGGGTGGGGGAGGGGCAGTGTCAGGACAAGGAAACCTCGAAGTACCCATCTCGTCAACCGATGATTACGGACCCGTCTCTGAACCTACCTCGTCTAATACCACCCCTCCTCCTCCTGCGGCTCCAGCAGGGCCCATACATGGACCAGCCCCTCCGCATAAGAAGGCACCAAACCCTGGGCCAAAGTCGAAGAAACCGTTAGATCCAATGGAGGTGAGAACACAATTGTGTGTGGGATGGACAATTTCAGTCCTTTGCAATCCTTTCATACCTGTACGGAGGAATAGGGCTGACTGGGACGGCCCTGCTTCTTTTGAGTGATGGCGTCCAGGTCAACAATCTGTTGACTGCAAAAATATCACAATTAGAAACTGATGCATCATTGGAAGAAGAGGAGGAAAAAGCAATCTGTGCGATGACTCCTCTTTCGTAATTCAGAGAGTGGAATACAGACGCTGACGACTACCAGCCCGTGCTGTTCGTAGGGCAAATAAGGAATTGGCAGAACTCGTATCCTCTCGGGAAGATCATCTAGCCAAGGTAGACGCTATCCAAAACAAGTATAGTGAACTTCTTTATGAGATGAAGCGTTTGGAACGTGATTACACCAAATCACGCAAACGTGCGGATCAATTGCAAAAGGAGAAGGATCACTCGAGATCTGAGATGCAAAAGGCGGTCTCCATGAAAAATAAGCTTGAAACACTGTGTCGGGAACTTCAAAAAGAGAACAAGCGTATCAAGGTACGTACGAAGCAAATTCCTAATTTGGACGCGAAAAGAATTAGACCAAGTATTCTGAGATTACTGAACTCCAGGAAACGCAGGATGAGAGTAAGAAACTCGCCCAAAATGAGCAGCTGAAACGTGAAGAACTTTCCAACAAATTCGAGAATACGATTATGGAAATCAAAACTCGCATGGGGGAGGAAAACGATGATGGGAGCCGTAAAGTTAACGCAGGAGTTGATGAATTGTACGCCAACATCCATCCCATCTCCTTTTATACATATGCAAGGCATGGACACCTGATATTTTACCTAAAGATTCAAAGCAAAATTTAAGAGTCTTGTCGATCAATATGAGATGCGTGAACTCCACTGCTATTCTCTTATTCGCACTAAGGAGCTAGAAGTTCAGTGGAACCTCGCCCGCTACGAACAGCAGCGTAAGCAGGCTGAGCAGGAAGCACACCGTGCCAAGGCTCTACACGCTCAAGTTTCAACCTTTTCCCAAACAGAGGCTGAATTGAGATCGCAGTTAAATATCTACGTCGAGAAGTTCAAGCAGGTGAGTCCCCTCATCCCAACCAGACTCTTTCGAGATCAGTAAACTAGACTGAAAGGCTGGATAGCTGACCAAGTCTCTGTCTTTCCAACTTTAATTAAATCTGCAGGTCGAAGATACCTTGAATAACTCCAATGACCTATTCCTAACTTTCCGCAAAGAAATGGAAGAAATGTCCAAAAAGACCAAGCGCCTCGAAAAGGAAAACCTGGTCCTCTCTCGCAAGAGCGAGACAACGAACCGAAACCTCCTCGAAATGGCCGAGGAGCGCACAAAACACCAAAAGGAACTCGAAATACTTAGGAAAAAGAACTCCAAACTCGAGAACCTCTGCCGGGCACTCCAAGCCGAGCGCACTACCCTCGACACTAAACTTCGCGATCAGGAAGGTGGTGGAAGAGGTGCCGGTGCTGGCGCCGGAGACGAAGGAGGGGAGCTGCTAGAGGAGGAAGAAGATGACTCTGAAGGCGATTCTGAATACGAGGAGTCGGACGAGTATGATGATGATGCCTCGGAGGACGGATCTGAAGGGGAAGAGGGCGAGGATGATACTGAAGACGAGAATCCCCAAGCACCGGAGACGGCGGTCTCCCATCAAGCCCCTGGGGAAAATCAAATGCAGCAACACACCCAGAAGAACGGTGTTGAAAAGGTTTACCCAGTCGTTAATGGCGTTCGCGCCGATTAAGCCTAGGGAGGCCAGCTCATATCATAGACCTCATCTCATCACAATTGCTCTTTTTTTTTCGTTTTTTTCTTCGTTTCTGAAGGTACTAAAAAGCGACATGTGTCTGAGAAGAGAGATAGTATGGTATGCTGCGCATCACCATCCAATATACCCTACCTTCCACTCGATATATATATAAAAGCGCTGTATTCAGTCTCATACTACCTCGCCTTTCGTTCCCTGTTTACTTTTCTTCAGTCTATCCTTCCATCCTCCCGCCCACCCAGTTCGCTAGCTCAGACGGGCTACCTGGCCCACCATGTCTAGGTCGTGCCGATGCCGAGTTCCTACTAGCTTTCTTTTTTTTTTTTTTTCTAATGTACCCTTAACCGTCAGGCGTTGCCTACCTGCCGGTTACTAAGTAGATGGCGAGTTGCCCATTGCCACAAGCTAGGTTATGATACTTTGTTCGGGCGATAACGCAATTACATCCCTAGCACCAGCAATGAACCGCGTTAGTCCACATACTCTGATTATTGTCATCGCCATTACCATTACTATTACTACCATACAGTATTCGGAACGTAATGGCTGAGTCGCGAATAACGAGTCCGGGCTCTAGGGTATACTAGGTGACCGAGCGAGCAAGCGATATGTAGAATTCTACCGTGACACCGTCCTGCATCTCTTTCAATATATATATAATTATGAATAATATTATAAACTATAAAACTAGTGGCGTAATGCGAATCATCTCTTCCGTATTTCCGTGTTATAAGTGCCCTGCAGCAGGGAGGAAGTTCGAAGTTCTCAACCCATGAACAACCTCCAGTGCAGCAATAGACAACCCTCCCACCATGAAACCAATTCCCAAGCTACTGCACTAGCCAACGAAGGTACGTACAGGCCACTCGAGTATCCTCCAAGATACAAATCAGCAAGCGTCATATGAGGACCCCCCTCCTCCTCCTCCTCTGGACCTCTAATCGAGAAATTTGGTGAACACCATGACGAACATACCCCGGCCGCGATGCCGGTACAGTACCAGTAATACGTTGAAGATACAATACTGTACTCTACCATGTCCCACCCCCACCTCCTGACAGCACGTCACTGTCGGCCTGTGTAGCGTTGTAATCACTTGTTGTATTGTATGCATTGTCACGTGATTGGGATAAACTGCTATTACTTGCCTGGATAAGCTAGTTAATGCCTAGACTTTGGTTAGAGGTGCACCTGCAAAATTGGGAATGTATTGTATATCTTGGGCTGTACCTCGTGGTCATAGGAAGAGTGGGGCTGTATGGTTCGGTTTGTATGGGAGTATGTGGGGATTCACAGCTTATGGTTTGGTTGGAGGTGGGTAGGTATAAAGTGGTGGTCGAGTGAGGGGTTGTGAAGGCCGATTTCCGAAATGTTTGGGTCAAGAGATAGATTTAAGTAGGATCGTGGGCGATTTCTACAAAATTTAATGAGGATAACATTGCGCTCACGAGCATTCTGGTTATCCGGTAATATAAAGCAAAGCAGCCGTCGTTTAACCCCCCCAAATAACCCGCATCCACCGAGTGACACCACGTGCATCCCCCAACCCCACACGCGCACAATTTTAAAACATTCTTCAAAGAATCGTTGGGTATTGTGATTTCGCACAGACTGTTACCACCGTTACTATGACAGACTAGACACTGTTGCCGAATTAACCGTACAAGTGCTGTACGCAAAAAAAAACCCCCCAATCCACCCATCGAGCCGCCCGTCCATCGTGCACGTCGTGCGCGGTCGTACCCATAGAGAAGAAGAATCGCGAAAACGTCCCCGGCGGTTCCAATCCGCGCTTGTCACATAAGAGTGACCTTTACAAAAGAAAGGGAATGTTAACAAAAAGAAAAGGGAAAGAAGAAAAACTCCAAAGAAGAAAGGTCTAAACGCCTGAAGAAACTGAACAAGGTATTGAACAAGGTATTGAAGAGAGCTAGGTTAAATTTTCGGGAGGAGATTGAATCCAGGTGGTAAATTGGGAGTTGAAGTTGTTGTAAAGGTGTGAAGCGATTAAAAAGTGTATGTAAAAACGCCCCCAGGATTAAAATACCAATACGAAAGAAAAAAAGGTTCCGAATTAAATAGGATGAGCAAGCCGTGAGCGTGGGTAGGTGAGCAAGGTAGCGAGCGAGTAAAGTTTCCAGTGCTAGCATTCAGCCGTGGCTAGACCGTTCCCGCCGTCCAATACCCCCTTAACTCTCCCTTCGCACGCACGCCGAACGTGGATGAACCCTGTTTCATAGAAATAGGAAATTTGATTATATCGAAAACAGAGCAGCCTATCATAAACAACGAATCAGTCTCCATGTCCCCTGACCAATTTCAGCATCTCGGTTGGGGTAGAAGGGTAACCCACAGCAATTAGAGCTCCAAACAATGCTACCGTCGACGATAGGGTATTTGCGCTGCTGGGCTGGTCACTGGTGCCCGTTGGCACCGCTGGGGTAGTAAATGTCGGGACAGCGGTGTTGTTCGTAGTTGGGGCCACTGGCAGTCCGGTTCCGTTGGCGGAGTGTACATTTGCGCTGACGGCGAGCATAGCGAGGAGAAAGAATACTAGTGCTCTAGTGAGGAGGGATGAGACGGCCATTGCTAATTGGTCTGCTGGTTGGTTTGCAGTGCAGGTAATTAAGGGTAGAGATATAGGCGTAGATTGTATCGTAAAGTAGCAACTCGGGGAAAGACGGTACGATATATAGCTCAGGAAGATAAACGAGGGATGTAATTATCGCGCCAGCAAAATACCGTAGTAGAGAGAAGGAAGGTTTGTTTGTCAAGCAAATCAACTGACTCGAATAAAAAAGTAAAAAAGTGAAAAGGACGGAATTACTTTTTCTCAAAAGTGACGGATGAATGAATTTAGCTGCGTACGATATTTCAATCAGAAAAGAAGAAAAACGGAGGAAGAAAGGAAGAAGGGGGTTTCTTTAAGAAAGAAATGGAAACAAAACACTCGACAGGAGAAGGAGAGGAGGAAGAGAAGAGGGAAAAAAAAGCACAAGCCCCGTCAAGGGTGAAGGGCGGGAATTATATGTCTGAAGGGAAAGGAAGGGAAGGGAAACTTGCTGAGCCAGAAAAGAGTGTGGTGCCGCCAGTGAGCTTTTAGCGGCCGACCGCTGCAAATGGCTGCAACATGCGGTGTGAGAAGCCTTAAACCGGATACAAACAATATTTATATCCCAGGAAATCCGTGTTAATTGGTACAAGTACTAGTACCCAACGCGATTAACCACAGGCCAATTCTAGTTTTCTTGATAGGATTAACTTTCCCCTTGGCAATTTTAACAGTTAACAACCGGGTGTGCATTTGGATCCCAGCACACTTTTAAGTTTAAATCCCTACAGCTCACCCAAAAGTTGATATTTTCTAAATCCCTAGCTTATTGACCATCGAATGACAGAGAAACTACTCGCGTGAGTAGAATAAAAGGGGTTGCCGACGAGTCTTAGCAGTTGGAAGTTGGCCATTTTTCAGATCTGAAATGCCCCGGTTAAAGGATTCCCCCCACCATACTCTCCCTGAGCAGAGAGGGAGGCAGGAGGTACGAACAGAAGCCACCATGCACCACCGAGTTCGGAAGGGAAAGAAACCCCCACGAATGGATTGGAAGGCCCGTAGTTTCAGGGGCTTTTGTGTTGCCTTGTACTCGAGTACCGGTACTTGTATTGGGTGTGGACCGAGAGCAACATCGAAACTGAAAATTACTGGAAACAGGATTAGCACACCTGAATTCGCTCAGAGGATTACTTCTTTGGGTAAATCTTTTAAGCCACGTCCCTTTTTCTTGCTTCCCCCCATAACAGCACCCTGGATCTGACCCACTTTTGGGATTCGATATAAACTCCTTTGATTGATAGTGATCTGCTGTCAGTTCCTCGATTGACATGATTGAGTGAATGGAGACTAGATCTACTCGAGTAGGAGGGAGGCTATTTTTTTCTTTTCACTGAGAATGCTGGTTTTTGGTTCATGATCTGTGGGTGAGATTTCCCTTTCCTTGATTATTTACCGAGTGGTTTGTCGCCTTTCTCTGCTCTCTCTTGCTGGTCCAACCTCCTTATTGCCATTTGCTCGTGAATAATTATGCGGTATCAGCTAGACTGTGGCACGCCTCTTGTCAGGAATTGTTTGTACCAGCAAAATTTCAGCCTCTTGCTTTGCCTTGCGGCTACACATTTTTTGTCACCCACCATACTTGCCGTCTTCTGCAGTTCTCACCTGCCACTTAATGCTAGGTAAATGCATCCACAATGATAATAATAATAATAGCAGCAATAGCCATCACAATCGATATTTTCCATGATTCCTTATGCAAATCTGGATACAAATATTATTTGTAACAGCAAGTACCTCAACCATCCCCTGCAGCAGCAACATATTGGTACCCTCTTCTTGTCGACTTCCGCCTCGTCATCGTTTCAAGTCCGTCGGGCTATCAGCGGAACACGGACCGATCGAGCGACTTTTAATTGATTTTGCTATGAAAAAAAGGAAAAAAAGAAGGGGGGGAAGAGACCGATTTAGCCGAACATAATATCTGTTCTATACTATTGTCTACCCACAAGTCCTCTGGACCCCGGGGAGGTGAAGTAAAGAGGGTGAGGTGAGGCTGACTCGACCAAACCGACTGGTTAGTCTATGGGTTAATATCTAGGTAGATCTCACTATGACGTTAGCTTGGCTCCTTCCGCTAATGGAACCCTCTCAAACGCTGAGGAACAAAAACAGTACTCGAGTACGTTACTTGTAGAACTGAATTAACCTTTCCCTCTCCCTCTATCTTACCCCCGATCGATTGCACATGGGGTGGATCTGCAAGGGAATAAATGCCACCTAGAGAAGTCGAGGGAAACGATTCTTTATTTGGTTCCAAAATAGAACATTTTGCCTGCGCTCCTGGGAAGGCACGGAGGAGCTATCCTATGCTAAGTATAACTTACGAGTATTGTGGCTTAAACTCTGGAATTGGGGCCCTGTCCGATTTCGGTTGCGCAAAATTGCACTCGCTGCTCCCAAGACAGGATCCGAATAAAATATCTTCTCTTCTCCGACGCCGACTCCAACGACAGCATGAATTACGCGTCTAAAAAGAAGGTGACAGCCATGTGCTACCCTCCTATATCTTGGAACAACCCTATCCACCGGACCTTCCTATGGGGCACCAAGCTAGTAACGCCACATTGAAGAAGGGGAAAAAGAAAGCCTCTACAGGTAGGTCGTGATCAGTCCAACCCCGTAGTAAAAAATAAAATAAAAAATACCCTGGAATAGAAAAGGTAAGCATTCCTGTACAACCACCGCCCGGAAGATCTTGGCACCCCCCCCATTTTGCACCAAAAGTATCTTACTTTAGAGGCATTTATCAAGCCCTTCTAATGCAAGCAAAAATATACTGGTAGTTAAACCAGAGTGGAAAGTCCATGAAAATTTGTCTTATCACAATTTTTTTGTATTGAAAAAATTCTGTCAAGAATGGTTGTGGTGCATTTAGCAGTTGGGCAAGTGGTACTTGCAATTTTGTATGTGAGCCCCATATAAAAGGTACATCTATATGATATAACCTGTGGAATACCTACAATAGCACTTAACCAATATAACATAAGAGCACAAAAATGCCATACAATCAAATTTCATGGAATTTCCTACTATCCATAATAATTACTTTCATTGTTTACTCCATATAACTTGTTCATTAAGTTTGTGAAGTGGGATACTTTTGGTGTAAAATGGGGGGGGTGCCAAGATCTTCCGGGCGGTGGTTGTATCATGGACGAGGAAGAGAGCAAAAAAGAAACTTTGGAACCGCGGCCTTCTTCAAGTGTACTACACGGTACAGTGTTGTAACCGACATGCCCCGGTTCGCTAATGCAATCTCACTTTCGCTCTCTGTACGCATGGCACAAACCCCTTTCAATCGAAACGTCATTCTTGCGAGCGCGCGCTTCAAATCCGTGATATCGTATTGCGAAGATAGCAAGTTCTAATTGTTGCTCAATTTCTACCGAGGATAAGCCAAGTTACCATGATAATAACACTATGGCTGCATTTCCTCCTTATCGTTATCAGGAAGCAGTGGGGTATTGTATCTAAGACATGATAGCCAAGGGTTCTTTTTTTTCTTTTTCTTTTGCCTCTCCCTCTTCTACTCGAGCACTGCTCCTCCCCCCGCCTCCTCTTGGCCTAGCTAGCTTTGGAAGCGGTGTGAGTGATCTTAAGACTGAATAGAGTACCGGCGCAGTGCTCTACGGTAGGCTGGGTACCGCTGTTGTAGTGCTCACCAACCAAGCCTCACAGTATCTACTGTGCTCGAGCGCCCTTGCCTGCGCTGAGCTACGCTCGATTGCGCTGCAGGCCTACACATTTTTCTATTCTAAGTTTCCAAGGAGCAGCCAATAATCGTTCACACCGATCCAGATTCCCGAAATTGGGGGGTAGTTCTTTATCTGATATGTAACGAATGGTGGGTAGTCTGCTCACTCTGTTCTTGTCATGCTCCAGTCCTGGACAACATCGGTACTGGCTCTACTAGTACTGTACTGTCCAGCCCAAGACTGCAAGTAAGCCAAGGTTGTGGGAATAATACATACTGTACGAAGCACTACACCTATACACCTATACCTTATTGTATTGGTGCGGATTTCCCGCTGCGGCATGAATGGGGTTTGTCCTAGCTGCACCTGAAAGAGTTGGCTTTTTCTCGAGTTGATGCGTGGTATCGTAGACAGTAGACACCGTACCTCCGTCTAGCCTATCATTTCTCCGCTTTTCAGGCTGCACCGTAGAGCCGAAAAGCGAATAGCCTCTAATAGTGCCTACTAGCAATCGAGCAAAGCATAACAACTCTACCGCCCACCCTACGTACCCTATTACCTAACCATCCACTACCTCCTGTGCGACACTTGGCTAAGCTTTCCCGCACGCGGTGATCTCCGCGACACTACCGTACTTGTACCGTACTGCCTTTAGAGCTCTTTCTCGCCATCCCCACCATGATGCTGTGTTGTACTGTACTGCACTTGCCCATAATTCTATACCACCGTAACATGCTCTAGGGCAATGCAGCCCCAAGGAATCAATTATCTTTTTTAAAGGCTTGAGCTTAAGCTGCCACGCGTTGACCACAATGCTGAGGGGGCTTTGCCGTAAGCGTAGCCTGGGGTTTGATTTGGAATGTGTGCATCCTAGAGCACTGCTGCACTTGTACTACTTTTACACCCTTTACTCGACTGCGGTATCATAGACAACCGGTACCAAGTACAATATTATACGGTCGCTCGTGGCAAGAACCTGTGCGTTGTGCAGTGGGGCGATCTGCCCTCGTTTTTTTTTTTCGAGCCGCCTCTGCGCAACTTTTCGCGGATGGGCGCACTGGGGTAGTGGGTGGGTGGCCCCGGTCGCTGTGAAAGTTATTTTAGGTAAGTTACCTGTTGTACGAGTACGTATTGCGATTGGTGGCGGTCGGAACCTAACCCTAGGAAGCGATTACGTGGGCTTTTCGCTGGCGTAGATTGATTGATTGATCGATTGATGTTTTATGATGAGATCTGACGCTAGTGGGGATTACATGCGGGGGTTTTATGGGGGGGCTGGCGTACTCGAGTAACTTAACGTTTGTGAATAGGGCGGGGAATCAGGGGCGATGGATGGGTGCGGGGCTTCGAACTTCGAGTGAGAGGGGGTGATGAGCGTCGGGTAGATTAGGGAAGTCTATTGGGTTACTGGCATGCTTTGACCCTGACCTTTTAGCAAGCGAACAAACAAACAAACAGCTAAGTCATCTGTCAACTAACTCCCCCCATCCTCGCTATTTCTTCTATCAAAATATCACACTAGCTACGGTATCTGCAGTAGCCTCTAGACCTACCAATCAGCCGCTATGTCCAGCAGTAAATCCTTGACTCCTCTCCTACCCCCTTATTACACCCTCCACACACAAACCCTCCTCACGAGCCTCTGGTCAAACTATGGGTACATCCACCGCGTAACCCTCACAACCCCATCAAACCCCACCCCAACCCCCTGTATTCTCAAGCATATCCGGCCCCCTTCAGCCTCCTCCTGTCATGCCACCGAATCACATCTTCGGAAACTAATATCCTACCGGGTAGAGCGCTACTTCTACACCAACCTCTCTCGTCTTCTCCCTTCCGACACCACAAAAGTAGCCTCCCGCTATGACGTTGCGGGGGAGCATATAGACGACGCACTTTTACTGGAGGACTTGACCAGAGGCTTCCCCCTGCGCGCCCCGCATACACTCCCATTGAGCAAGACCCAATCGGTGATCCGCTGGCTCGCAGGTTTCCACGCAACCTTCTGGAACCATACCGATATCCCACTAATTCCCTCACCAAACGAAGTCCGGGAACCCGATACGGCAGAAGGGGTCTGGGCACAGGGCGGGTACTGGTACCTCGCCACTCGTAGTGAGGAATACGCCTCTTTGGAAGATTCCCAGGAGGAGGAGTACGCCTGGCTAACCCCGTATGCCTTGCCCGTCGCCGAGAAGCTCAAAACCGAGACTCTCGGAAGAACTCTTCTACACGGTGACGTTAAAGGCGCGAACATACTATTTTCTAAAACCGTCCCCCGGGACGACGCCCAGCAGGAGGTGAAATGTGCCTTGTATGATTTCCAATATATAGGTTCCGGGCTGGGGGTTGTGGATTTAGCATATTTTCTTGGGACGACAGTGGACGAGAGGGATTTGAGAGGAAGTGAGAAGGAGGAGGGGCTGTTGAGGCTTTACTTTGAGGAGGTGGAGAGTGTGCTTAAGGAGAGGGGGATGGTGATGGGGGGCTATACATGGGAGGCGTTAGTGCAGCAATGGGAGTGGGCGCTGGTGGATTGGATGCGGTTTATGGCCGGGTGGGGGTGTTGGGGGAATTCGGGATGGGTTGAGAGGAGGGCTAAGGAGATTTGTGCCAGGTGGGGGAGGGAAGGGGGGCTGTGATGTTTTATGCCCTAGTAGAGAGTAGAATTTCTTGAGGGGTGTCTAAACTCTCACAGATAGCCTAGCTGTGTGAACCCCACCATCTTCGTACCCCGCACCCTTACGAAGGGATAGAACCCCACAGAAACCCAGGGATACTAGATACTCACAACTCATCACTCGCAAAACACGTCTCTGAGGGGTATTAATGTCTGTCACCCTTGGATAATGTCGATGGCCAAGTGTCACATGGTGAAGCCTTCATATTATGGGAGGAGTATGAATTTCTCTCACCTCGCCATGATGCATGAACGCACCTATAGTATCGTAGATATTTCTCGGAGTGGTAGTCTACTATACGAACATTCTTACAGAGAGTTGAAGGCTGACCTCAGAGCACGGGCGTTTAGACCAATTTTCGTAAACTTATTTTGTCACTCGGTCTTTAGGTTTTGCTTTGGGGGGGGGAGGAGGAGGGGTTTCCTGGGGCCCGTTGTATTAGTTGGGATCTGAAAGTGGCCAAAAAAAAAGCTTGTAGTGGGGGGATATGTGGTGGAGTATTATACTACAATATTATTATTATTGTAGTGATTTATGTTCTCGGGGGAGGAGGGAACTAGAAGCGTAAGCGAGTGATAGTGTGTGAATGGACTAAGCCACCCTACTAACTAGCGGGGACGGTCCCAACTTGTGAAATTGCCAATCAGAAATCACGACGCAAATTGTCAAGGAAAAGGAAGGTCACGGGGTTGCATACATGACGTGTAGTAAACGCTGCTAGAATTCTCGTACAGCGCCTGAAATCTTCTCCTAATGTGCTGACCTAAAGCGAACGGAGATTTTTCGTACTAGGTGTGTCGAGCGCAATATTAGAGTTAGCGAGTACTAGGGCATTACTGTTGCCTGACAACTACCCTAATGGCTTGTTCTTAACTAGGGGAGGGCGATGAATATCTATTCACCCTTAAGATTACCCTCGGAGTAGATGCTTTAAGCTCAAGTAAAGCCTGTGGCATTTACAGCGGGGGGGGGGGGGGGCAAAAATACGTTCACATTTTTAGGTGTTGGGGCTTACTAAAAATGGGAATGTATCTTTGATCTCCCGATATACCCTCTTGTTGCATATATGATACCCCTTGCTATGCTAAGAATGATCATGGCGGACGCAAAGCTACCCGGCTGCTAATCTCCAGGTATTCGGTAGGTTGGCTTATGTAAACTAAAACTCCTTGGAGGGGCAGAGTTTTAAGGGCTAAGGAGAAGAGGAGGGTACTGGGTAGAGATTGTTGTTTAGTTAAGCTCGAGAAGTTGGCTAGGCACTAGGGCTGGTTAGCCTCTGGCACGGTTGGTAGTTTGATGCAGTGTTGAGAAGGGGGAGGTAAGGGGAGCAGAGCGATGGCTCTACAATATTTCCTATATGTAAGTCGGATATTAGAGGCTTTGGTTTCCGTACATTTCTGTGAGGTCAATGCCAGTTTAGATATTCGGTGTGTTTTCACACTAAATACACATTGAAAGGGATCAGTTGATCAGAGCTCTAGCTCAGGTGCTGGAGGAACTTTTTTTAACAGGATTCTCACCAAGCGCTAAACTCAATATCCACGTCTTCACTTAAAGTTGAGCTATCATCATAATTCTTGTAGATAAATTCATCACAGCGGTTTCCAGAAAATATTGTATTCTGGCATTTGGCTAAACACGAAGAGCTTACCTTGAGTGAGTTTTGGGCAGAGTGAAGATGCACATATCGTTCTTGCAAATGTCTGCTCTTTTTTTATAAGAACCCTTCCCCTGGGTCTGGCCTACCCTCTTTCCATCTGTAATCCACAAGCTTTTGTCTCTCCTGCCCTTGGTATTTCTTACACTGCAATACCAACAAGCTACTTTGATGAGTTAGTGGTGGAAACGCTATATGAGACCTATGAATCAGACAACTGTTCTTTTGAAGCTAGTTTCCTTTCCCCTCAGAAATATAAGCTGCCATACTTCCCAGATTAGGGGATTTTCGCACTAGCTTAAATTGAATGTCAGGCTGCTATGGCATTATATATTTTAAGGCTAAAAGGTTAAGTAATCCCTTTGTGGTGTAGTTGGTATCACACCCGGCTGTAATGTTCAGATCACCGGTTGGTCACCAGTTCGACTCTGGTCGAAGGGACTTTTTTTTATTTATTATTATTATTATTATTATACCCTTAAACAATCCGATGATTTAGGCTCCATTCAGCATGTCACTTTTATGGCATAAATTGCGATATATTTTCATTGGTGCATGCCGAACGGAGCCTTGACAAAAGAAAAAAAACTGCTAGAACATCTACACGACTTGTTCCTAGGCCGTGGTAGTTTAGGAGCTAGTGGATAAACTTTCAAGCTCCAAGGATTGGTCTGAAAATTGGGTTTCCCTTCATGCTTTTTCTCCTTTTTATGATTCTAAGGCTAGCTGTCATGAGCGGCCCTAAGGCTATATAGCCAAGCCAGAAACTCGAACGGAGAGTATGCTGGTAAGTGCTCGAACATGGACCATCACCTTTTCGGAACTAAAGGACGTGTTGGAAATATCGCTGAACGCAAGATGATATTTGTATTGCAATTAAGTGTAAAGAATCGCAATAGAAAGATAAGAAAGAGAAAAACTAAGGGAACAGAAAAAAGAAGCAAAAGTTACCGGGTAACCTCGGTAAAGGTAGCATGGAACAAGTGAATACGTAATCACTTCCCCAACAGGACGTATAGCTGTTACACCCTCCTTCCTCCAGACAACTATCACTCGGCCGTCTCTGTTCTCGCGCCTCTTAGCCCTTCGAATAGCCAAAAACTCCCAACTTTTCAGTTCAAACTCACGTCCGCATTCTTAAAAGGGGCACCTGTTTCGTTCGATGTCAACAAACTCTACCACCTCCACCGAAGCTGCATCCGATAATTTATTGAATACAAGTCATGTACGCGCCTCCTGGAAGGAAGTCGGGCTTAACGGAGGGGTCTATGGCTATGGTGGGGCTGGTGTTACACTTATTAGAAACTCTCACCGAGGTTAAGGTATCCTGTGCGAAGAGAATGGCTCCCGATGAGTCCTGTGCTCGCTCCATTGATAAACAGTTTTGTTTAGGGCTCAAAAGTAGGTGGATACGCTATATCTATAGTCACAAGGTGTGCAGTGCATGGTGCAATGTTTGCTTTTTCCCCCTTAGGCCAACTAAGAACCCAATTTATTTCTTTGGAGAGTAGTTGCATCCTTATCCGATCATAGAGAATCACTCATTGACCGGCAACTCTACTCGAGTACACACTGCCAGCTGCGCATGGATCAACATTATGATATGATTTGCCATCTTTGAAGAATTGGTGATCCAGCACTATAGAGGCTGAGTGCCCACAGGTTTCGATGGCACTAATAGAACGGCCGGGACCTGAAATTGTTGATGTCATTTGTCAGTATACCCGCTCGTGAGCCAGAGCTGCCCTTCCGGCCCCCCGCCGCACGCACACACCCTCACCGGAGGTGAGAGACCCACGAGATGCATGATCTAGGCTACTCACACCCTAGGGGAATGAGATATCGGGGGATTTCGCAGCTATAACTCGGTCCATCGGAATGAAAAGAAATTAAAATTCGATTTCGAATTTTAGAAAGCCCTCGGGTGTCAATCAATACCAGCATTATCCGCTTGTGTTAGGGGAGCCAAAGGCCCCCTAACAACCTAGCATGCACATCTCTACAATTAATACACACACAGCTTCACTTTCCAAGTAGTGCCCCGAGCACCAGTAGTGAGTGATTTCCCCTGAAGGTGTTAGCGTGGGTATTAAGAAAGATTCAAGAACTTCTCCCCTCAGTCCACCACCTGCACAGGACCCAGCAACGGGTAGCCGCCCTATTAGGAGTTCCCGGCTTGTGAGGTGTGCTCTGGTAAGATAATTCGTTCTTAATTGCACAAATTTTTGTAAATATTCGCTTTTTGTCTTGAGAGGATAAGAGATAGTTTTTCGGGTGCTTCACTTTGCCGTAGGTGATTCTCGAAAATTTTACCGAATCGGGGCGAATGACGCTTGTTCCGATATCATCGGATTAGGTGGTGAGCGTTCTGGATCGCTAGCCCACAGGGCTGAGCGGAGATATATACGGGTATCCACCTTATCGTCTAGGTGGAAGCGTAAGTGATCTAGGGAAAAGCGGGTTTAAGTTACGCTGAAGTGTGCGGGTGCCCGGTTGGCCCCCCTTCGAGTTGCCATTAACCTACCATCAGTTCGGAGGGGGGCTAGCCGTCCAGCCCTAGGCGAGAACTGCTTTCACGCCTTGTCCCGCCCATAAAGAATAGACTTTCCCGTTACCTCATACTGAGTGCTCATCGCGGATGATAAAAAGAGCCGAGTGACATATTGTGATTCCTAGGCTAAGGCGCTCTCCGCTAGATAACCAGCCGCGCGTTCCTTTCAGCTGGTTTTCGAACCGGTCTTATATTGAACCTACACATCTAGCCCGCTGCTTAGGCACATATCAGTCCAGTGACCATCCGCTCCTGACGGGCTCAACTAGGCAATCTGGTCCTTTCTGAGATCTCAGAATTGATCCGGGTAGAGCCTCGGGCAATCACCGGCTATCACTCCCGCCAAACAATAGACTGCCTCGTCCCGGGTATTTGTTTTGCGGTTCCCCCCCCTCAGATTTCTCGAACTACGTAACCGATCAAGGAGTCCTCTCAGAGATGGTCGGGGCGCAGAATGAAGGCGTCATTTCGCATAGGTAAAAACGTGTTGATCCTTCGCAATAGCCTAATCCAAGCTCGGTCAAGAGAGAATTTTGACGCTTTTATGGACAAAACGCCCCATGTCGGGGAACCCACCGCGATAATTCCTTGAAGCCTAGGACAACTCTAGGTAGGTAGGTCGTAAGCTTCATAATACGGTCCCATGAGAATTTATAATCACGCGCCCACCATTTACGTATCACTAGTAGGTAAGCACCTCCAAAGCACCGGGAACTTCCTCCCCACGCGGTAACTTGGATGCGAAATTCAGTGCTTGCCGTCTCAGCTTCGGGGGGGCTTTTTTTTTTTTTCCTTTTTTAACAAGGGAACGGCTATCAAGCCAGTCGTAGAGAATCTAAATTGCATCGTCGAAGCAGAAATGAAAAGAAAAAAAAGTGAAAAACTCCCTCAGCCCGATCCCGTCGCGGAACCGGCGATCCTGATCTTTATAATCTCCGTGGATATACGATGCGTGCCCTAGTTGCTATCATGTAAGACAGTATCAAAATATAGCCCCTAGTTATATACTCGAGTAGTGTCTCGTGCAGAAAGAAAGAAAGAAAGGAGGGAAAAAAGAAAAGAAAAGAAAAGTCCAGATTTTGATCTGTAACCGTATGTATGTGTTTTTTATGTAGCACACTGCAGCATGCATGCATGAAGCCCCCTTCCCCCTCCCTCCCTTCCTCCCTTCCCCTAGAGCAGACGAGACACTGGAGAGGGGGTAGAAATCGGGGGAGCCTAAGGCTGTCGTACAGCTGTGATAGTCGGGTGCATCCGTCGGAATTTAAACAAAGGAATTAAGCTAATATTTAGAGAGGGAAAAAGGAAAAAGGAAAAAAGAAAAGGTAAAGACAAAAAATTAAGTACTATGACACCCATCGATGAGTCTCCTTCGGTGATGAAAATAAAATAAAAATTGATGAGGAAAAACAAACTGTGATAGCACTATACTCGTACAGCATACCGGTAGTATTATACTCGAGTATAGCACAGTGAGTATCCAGGGTCTGGTCTTGTTTTCAATACTTAAATCCTGACCCTGACGACGGCAGGCGATCCCTATCGCTACTAGGGTCTAGAGCTATGAAAATTAATTAAAAAATAATGATTGTTATTATCCCCTTTCCTATCAGGAGGGGCTCAGGTGATCTAGGGCTCCGGTATCTTCTCTCCTCTCTTCGGAGTTGACATGGGGGTTTCGCGAGATTTTCGGTTAGCCCACGACAATAGACGAGAAGTGGAACTGGGCTTACTCGAGGTGGGCTAAAGGGGGGGGAGGGGGGAGGAGGGGGAGAGTATTGGTAGGAAATTTGGGAGAATAGGAGTCGTGAAAGGGGTACGATACAAGTAGCGTAGGGGGAATGGATGGAGCACTGTAGTGTTATACCCATAAGAGGACATATTTCTCTACTAGACTGCCGGAGGATACTGTACTATACAAGTACGAGTAGGATGGGCATTTTCGAAACAAACATATACGATATTCTAACTTTGCTTTTTGTTTAAGCTGTTTTTCTCTTGTAAGCAAAATACCCATACAGGTAACTCTCTTCTAATATATTACCTATAATTCTTCCGGCAAGATACTTGCTTACTCACTTACTAGGCCCGCATGTGCTCAGCAAAGCGTTTTGGATTTTGAACTCGCATATTATCACGATCATCGCTATTGTAAAAAATCACATAGAGCTCAATCTGGTTTATGATAACTCCGCCTTATTGCACTTTACTCCCGTATCTTGTATTTTTTGGGTCATATAATTATGATATCTTCGGGATTGTACTGTGTAAGGTAAGGATCGGTATATCCCCTTCCGGGACACCCACCACCACAAGATCTTCACATTCTACAAATAGCAACAATAATAATAATACTATACCTGGACCGCAACCACTCTATAAATACATTTTTGCTTCAACTATGATAATATTATGATCCCGCATAGTACCGTACTACCATCACCACCACAATATTAACAAGGCGATACAAGTACAAGTACTCTGGGAGGAGACGAGGGTGGTAAAAATGGAAAACTATATCTGCTGATCCTATATAATCCTTTTTAGGAGACAAAGAGTTGTGTTTTCCGATTTTTAATGCCCCCCCCCCAATAAAACCATACATTACGAGCAGATACCCTCCCTCCCCTCCTTGGAGGTAAAAAAAAAAACATCCCACACCAGCTAATTACCTAGCCGCCATCATGATACAGCACAATCGTACAAGTAACAGGGGCCCAGCACAGAGGCAGTATAGTCACCATGGTACCCCCCAAAAAAACAAGAACCTACAAAATACCCATCTGCAAAAAGAAAACCAAAAAATCACTGAGTATCTGAGCGTCCATACAATAAACTTACAAACCCCTGTTTTGGGATACTTTCTTTGTCAGAGACAGGTATAATATGGTACTGTGCTCATTAATGTAGGTTAGACCAACCTCCTTATAGTAGTGTACCCTGTCCGGCTAGGGGAGTATGACTTGTTATCACTTGCATGAATGCGTCTGTGTATGTAAGTAAACGGGACACAGGTTCGGTGGTACTTGGCTGTCGTCGTACATTACAGGACAGTGAAGCATAGTGTTGTGTTGTTTGACTGCCGTTTTATTTTTATTTTTTGAGTAGGTAGAGGTTTGGGTGGTTATGGTTCTCGACGGAGCAAAGTGTGTACTCCCTTGTGACCGAGGTACTAGTACTGCACGCATGGACGGGCAGGTTGGAGTTTTGGTTGTGATGGGACGCGAGGGCATGTAGCAATTTCATACTTGCCCATCCGCTGGGCTATTGGGGGGTAGCAGTGTATTCGCGGATGTGCGTACGGAATGTACTAAAGTGTCTAGATCTTGGTCACATTGGTGGAGGGTAGTGTTTTTCGGACACGTGGGATGCTAGCTAATTACTGTACGAGTAATTAGTATAAAAGAAAAAAATGTGAAAATAAGGGAAAACGAGAACGAAATTCAATAATTCAATAGTGGCATCATGGGCTTTCCATTTCTTTTTTTATCCTGTTTTCTTCTACTTCAAAGGTTCGTACTATAAATTAGTGCCTTAGCTTGACTTGACGCATACCGGTATCGAATGTGATAAGATTCGGAAGAGTGAGAGGAGAGGGTGAACTTTAGGCTTTGGCTAGGGGATTTCCCGAGTGTACCATACGAGTCGTACGCCTTTATTTCTCTCTTCTTTCCCCCGTCCTCTTGGCTACGAACGCGGAATTTGTCTTATAGCTTTGGTCTAAGAAGGTTGTGCGATCCTGTGCTGAATCTCCTACTGTATATGCGGATTCGAACACAATCAGTTAACGTGGCGTGACACACATTGCGCCTCTTTATTTACCTCCGCCTTTCTCGCGTGCCACATTCACTCCACCTTGGGGAGGGGGTCTGGAGTCTTGCTGGCGATCTGCAGATCCCTCCTCCCCATGGAAAAAAAGAAAAGAAAAGAAAAGAGATAGGGCAAATTGGTATCTCCCTTTTCCTTGACCGAAGTGAGGGTGGAAAATAATTTATCTATCTCGCGGGGTGAAAGATTTCAAATCTTGCAAAGTAGCAGTAGCAAGTAAAAAGATAAGCCCTTAAATAGAGATAGCATCTCAAGATACAGTTGTAGCCGTTGCGCGATGGGGTAGCTATCTAACGATCTCCGTATCCAAGGTTTTGTTTGGCGGAAATATCCCACCACCCAAACAAATTAATTCGCACCCTTCGGGCTAGCCCCCTTTCGCTGTACCACAGATAAGACCCAAGAACAGCAACATTAACGGCGGTGAACGGTAAATAAGTGATCCAGCACTTGTGATAGGGCACATGGTTCATGGTTCCTGATAGAACATACTGAGTCCTGATGGAGGACAAGAGTGGAGGTGGGAGTGAGAGCTGGACCCAGATAAAGAAGAGCTCTTAATAGTTGATGACCTGAGCTCAATTGATTGCACACTTCAGACGGGGCCGGATGTGTTTCCCCGCGAAGATGAGTGGGATCGTAGTAGGACTTTAAGCGATCAACTGATGTTCCGGGGAGGGGGAGGAAGGACGTGCAGGGGGGGTGATTACGACATTCGTAAATGCACAGCAGCGTCCTATGCTGTGAGTCTTTGGAAACAAGTCGGTCTCAGAAATTGCGTTATCGGACTAGACACCTGTGGTTGTCAGCGAATTGCAGTTCGTAGGCGTTTTCTCGTTCCTACTGGCATTAGGCCAATAATCAGATTGGCAGGAGATTCACATACCGGAGTTCCAACCTTTT
Organism: Tuber borchii; assembly: GCA_003070745.1. Classification (NCBI taxonomy): domain Eukaryota; kingdom Fungi; phylum Ascomycota; class Pezizomycetes; order Pezizales; family Tuberaceae; genus Tuber; species Tuber borchii. Next base: position 117,408 of record NESQ01000130.1, on the reverse strand, counting down.
TTTTTTTTTTTTTGCTAATCTATTTATTGATTTCTTTTATAGTGCGGCTGTGGTTGGAAATATCTGACTGCAACCCAATGTTTCTGCCTCTTGCATTCATTGGTCACAGTGATGACTAGTCGGTGAGGTTTGCACCTAGAATAAGCGGGAAAATTCCCCGAGTAAAGGACCGGACTAGAAAATTGCAGCGGTTGCCTTAATTATAAAAGGCCAGATAGAGAAAACAGGATCAAACGGTTGATTGGCTATATAGAGAAGGTGTGCAGTGCAAGGCCTGGGGTACCATAACTCCTGCCTACGCACAAGGTTGACAAGGGCAGCTCTGCTGAGTATAAAAATGTCGATGAGGGAAATAATAACAAACAAAAATGACTACCCTGGTGGAGGAAGGAAAAAAGTGAAAAAAAAAAATAGAAATCCGGGCAAATCCGACCACCATGCCTATAGAAATTTGGAATGGTCCTGCTTTGTTGCACGGACACATCTCCACAGCCGCCAGCAGATTCGATTTTTCTTTGGATAAAGAACACAAATGATATAATAAGGGTGCAATGGATTGAATTAAAATGTGTAGAACGATGCATTCAGATGAATGGCTAGTACTCCTTCTGGAAAGTATTTTGAATAGGCTTCGATGACTGTGCATGGTTAGATGCTATAGTGCCTGAGAGGATCCAGACGATCTGTGGGAAACTTACTTCAACTACATGAACTCGTTAGTAAATTGGAAAACATTCAATGATTCACAATAAAGACGGGAAAGGAATCATACTGAATTTCTTTAGCTGCTCATCTAAGCTTGCGAGGTCGTCTTTACGTTTCTTGTTCTCCGCGATAAGCGCTTGCTTCTTGGCAAGAAGCTCCTTTCTCTGCTTTTCTAATTCTTCACGTACAGCTTTCTCGTTGTTTAGACGCGCAATCATCAGATTGTGTGTATCATCACCCTGGTGTTCGGGATTTAGAGTTAAGAACTCTTCCTCAGAGACTAAAGGCAGAGATGTGTACTGATGTCTTCGGAATATTAGCCCGGACCAAGTAATAGCCGCAATGATAATATAGCAAAAAGAGGAAGGGGGCAAGGGAAAGAGCGAAACATACGGGAATTCTCTGCAAGCAGTAATCTCACCCCTTAGATGACGTTGTTCGTAGTAGAGATTTTGAAGCTGTAGATGAAGACGATCGACTTCCCGGCGGACTTCGCCTGTAACTTCTTTGGCCTCACGAGCAGACATAATTGCTGCTCGATGCAGCCCCTTGATTTGGGTCAACAATGCATTGAGTTGCTTCTGAGTGCGCGACCTCTCAATCCGCTCATCTTCAGGGAGCTCTGCGCCCGTGGCAGATTCAATTGTTGTGAGAATTTGATGGCAGAGGAGGCGTGTACGGTCTGCCACAGCAAGACACTCCCGGAGGGCAGGGTCTGTGATGATTCCTTGGATAGTCATGATACCCTTGCTCTTCTGTGTAATCAAAAGTAGATAGCAAGTTCTTTCAAGAGTATAACACTGTAGGTAGTGTGAAGTAGATGCGTGTGATGGTTGTGGAGCAAACGAGCAAGCGGTGAGTTCGGGGAGAACCGAATCGCAGGGACACATTCTCGGTGTTCTTGGCGAGCAAACCTCCCTGCCCTTGCCCCCTGACAACCCCAATTCCGAAGCCCCGAATTTATTTCACGCTTTTTTGACTCTGCCAATGCCCTACCACGCCTAAGCAACAACTAAATTACGCCATAACCCATAGGTGCATCAGGCAGACTGCCACTACTTCCGGGGCACTCAATACGATGCAATACATTCGCTTCCTGAAAACTCCCCGGTTTGTTTACACTAAGGACAGGCGCTCTGGGGTGGTATCAGCCTTGATCACTATCGCATCAGACCTTGGGGACACCTTTTTCTTTCAGGACGTAGCCTTGGCGGTCAAATTACTTGACGGTAAAAGCTGGACATCTTTGCCGCTTTCGGTTACTAGGTATGCCTGGAAAGCTGGCATGAGAACCTTGAAAATTGAGTTGGACTTCGTCATCAAGCAAAAGGAAATGTTTCACCGTACTGCTATACTGTCCGTCTCGAGTGAGCAAACTGCCGCCGATGACCTTTCACAATCAAGAGCTGCCGGCCCATTAGTCCTCTCAGCGTATAGCTCTCCATTTGGACTTTCAGGTGGGACCGAAGCCGAGGGATATGTCGAACGGAGATTGATAATTGGCCGAGAGAAAGCTTTACCGGTCTGGGAAGAAACCGGGGAGAGCATTGCCAGGCATATCTGGTATGTAAAGCGACTATCCCAATTTTTTCGAAGCTCAAATTGGCTCATATGCACAGGGACGGAGGGCTTGCATTGACAGTATATCTTGCACAGAGCATTCTGACTTCTGAGATTAATAATAAAGGCAAAAGGCTGGATGCCCTAGATAAAATTCTCGGGCTACCCGGAGACCTTGAAGTTCTGGAGCTCGGTAGCGGGTAAATAACCTCTTCCGATACAATACATGCCGATAACTTACTTTATAAGGTGCGGCATTGTTGGGTTGGCTTTGGCTTCACTCTATAAAAATTGTCATGTCACCTTAACCGATTTGCCCCTTGCAGAAGAGATTATCTTCAAGAACCTCGAGTGTTCAGGCTTGCATGGAAATATAAACTTTAAACCGCTGGATTGGGATCAAAATATCCCAGAAAACCTCACGGCTAAGCCAATCGGGCTTATTGTAGTCGCGGATTGCACATACAACGCCTCTAGCGCACCCTCTTTAGTACGAGTGCTCGCAGAGCTATCCAGCAGGTCCCCCGGTGCGGTTATTTTGCTGGCGCACAAAAGGAGACACGATAGCGAAGACGTGTTCTTTCAACTGATGGACGAGTCATTTCAGAAAATTGAGCAAATTCAACGCGCCCTGGGCACCTATTCTAACGAGGAAGCCACCAATGTGGATATTTACATATTCCAATTATCTTGATACCAGCCTATCCCTCGCTCATTTTTGATTGCCCCATATAAATGTATCTCGCTAATGCCAAAAGTTGGGATTCTCTTATGACATCGCTATCATGTAAAAATTATTTGTTCCCAGTATTTGAATCGAACCTGGTCCGAATGACAAGGCTTCGGTACCCAAGGACCGGAACCGTTCCACCCGCCCCGTGAAACACGGCAGATGAGGAAGGCCCGTTGGGCCTCAGGGTATGTAAGACAGCATGAGAGCAGCGAGCCAACTGCTGTTTGTGGTGCTGGTTCTGCAGCTAGCTGCAGCTCAAGTGCACTTCTCATGAAGAAGCATTTGCCCAAGACCTCCCACAGGTGCCATAGATACAAGTACAGTGCCGCAAGGTATATGCTCGTACTATGCGTGCGAGAACAGCGGTGTCACATGGATATGTGCCCTCTAAAGCAAGGCTCTTGCGGCTCTAACAACTAATATGTGTGTGGGGAATGGGCACCACTAGTGGCAGCGATGCATTGGTTTGATGGTGGATTCTTTAAATTTCGGGCGAGCGAACATCTATCCCTTCCAGCAGTGGGCATGGCGCATAGCAAAAGCCTGCTTGCCTGCCATTCGAGGGGTCCTCCGCGAAGTTCTGGTTGGTTGCTTGGAGATGACAGAGATGTTTCGTCTCCCAGGTAAACTGGGATGCACTCTTTCTGAACCATACTCTGCCAGCAATACACCACGATACTCCAATTGATTCCGAAATTTGACTCGTATTGGATACCGGAGCTTGCCTTCGACGGATTCCAGCATGCCGCATTATCAAGCTCGATGTTTATGCTCTGCAACAGTTGGAAATATTTCCCAATCCCAGCATTAGGCGGTGACACAAAATGATTTTCTGGAATATTCATTTTTTAGGGAAAGTAATCAACAAACCACCCAGCATGCCCTCCGCTAATTTTGGAATGGTAGCACTGCGCTGCCGCTGAGAAAACCACGCGAGCAAAAAGCCCTGACCACAACCCCTAAAGGGACGTCTGGGGGCCCATTTGTAAGGGCTTCGGCCAAATTTTTTTCACCAAGGGGTTCAGCCCTGAGAAATAAGAAAGAGAGCGGAGAGAGAAAAAAACAAAAACAGGGGCGATACATTCTCACGTCTGTGGTACGGTAGGGGTTTAGGAGGCTGAAAGTGACAAAATCTGCAAGGGCGATCGTGGAACTTCTGGAAGCTAGCTTCTTGGTTCGGCGACCAAGTTCAGCCACGCTTATGAATTTTACATGTAAAAAATGGGTTTTCCGAGTTTTTTACTCGCTAAAAGCTGGATGGCTTCGTTTGAGCATAATCCTTGCTGCCTTTTCACCCCTTTTGTTCCAGTTCGAGGACAGAGTTTTTGAAGGGGGGTTCAAAGCTGCGAGGGCGAGTGACCAGGCGAACGGGCACTGGTAGTTTACCAACATCCTTTGTTACCCGGAGGGGGAATGACTGATATTGCGTGCAATACAGCAAGCAGTTTCACGCACATGCACACACAAAACTGATTCTTTTATTTGATGGAACCATCATCTCTTATCGTATGGAGCCTGAAAAGATATAGGGGGACAGGTTTGTTGGCTGTTTTTTCTTTTCTAGCTATAGCTAGTAACGGTACGGTAGTCAGCAGATCTTCAAGCTCCCTAAAGGACTGTCAATCATTACTTCATTCCTTTATCCCGTTGACGGAGTATTCTCCTAAGGGTCACGCTTGTGATCATGCTGCCAAAGCAGACTCTGATATCAACTCCCTTCCAATTCCGGTATCTTATAATGTGATACTGACTGCGATTCAACTCAACTCTATCACTGAGACGAGCGATCTCACACACTCTTTCTCATACCCTATTCAAACCTTCGCATCAGTCCGGGTGAAAAAAATATAACCGGTCCCACCATTTTTGCGGAAAAATAGAGCCAACTATAGATAGGCATAGCAGTCACTTACTCACTTGCTCTCGAGAGGAAGGACAAATGCAGGGGATACAGAAGCAGGCACGAGGAAGGGGCAATAATTGATATATTTTTCCCCTCTCCTTGCTGTTACATCCAATCGATCCCTCTGAGAATTTGTGGTCAGCGCCCCTCCCACCAATTTTTTTCATCCACAGCCACTGGTCCAAAGGAAAATTTTCCTACCCTATCCTAAACGTGATACGCCCAGAGAAAAAGGGTTGAGACTACAGGGTACCTGAATGCGGAGGCGAAGTGGGTTTTCTTTTCTTTTTTACGGATGGTGGAAGAGAAACAGGGAAATCGGAGGACTCGGCATGACCTAAGACAAATTGGCAGTCAGTGAGAGAAATATCACTCGAGCGAAGCAGGTTTGGACGAGGAAGAGGGGCAGCACACCAGAAGCACACCAGAATTGGCTGGTACCTAGCGGGGGGACGGGTCCCCACCGGAGAGGGAATTACGGTACTTGAGGGACAGATTCTCTTGGAGCTTGTCAAAGCGAGTTCACTGGCTCGGAGAGTGATTTTTCTATGAGTTTGTGCGCAAAAGTCATAGTTCATTTTTCTCCCTCTCCCTCTCTTCGGCCTTTAGGCCACCAAAAGATCTAGAGGGGCCGGCGTCGCTCTGCAGCTTTGCTTTAAAAACTCAGGTCATGATCTCTCACGGTACTTCTCTATTCCAAGAGTTCTTTATGAGTCGGGCCGATGTTTACTCGAGGATTGGATCGAAGCATTGTAAGATGCTGATTGGTGACTGGGACAAAGGCTTGGGGCGGGAGAAAAAAGGGGCGTGGCCAGTGAGATGGATGATGGCTGTAGTGGAGGTCTATGGTTTCGTGCAAGCAAACGTGTATGTAATGTGTAAGGCATCATAAACTAAGAGTCTTTAGAGGGGGAAGAAAAGAAAAGAAAAAGAAAAAAAGTAGTAAAAGGGAAGCAATGGTTCACGTAACCTCTCCCTATAACTCGTCCGCCGTCACTTCCACACACGCTGTCAGTCTTGTGTTTTCCTCAACCCCCCCCACCTTCTTTCCCTGGCGGTTTACCCTTCTCTTTATTTTCCCAGCATTCCCCCTTCGTTTTCTTTCTTCTTTTCCTTCTCTTTCCACTCACCTGTCCATCGACTTCGTCGCTATTCTATCATTGGTTTATTTTTTCTTGCCAAACTGGTTTCTTGCCTTGCTCCCTGCCTCACCCAGAGAATAATTCGGGCTGAGCAAAAATCGGAAGAAAGAAAAGAGAGGACGAGAAGAGACGGTTACCTCATTGAGAGGCATAAATAAAAGGTTTTTACTGCACGCACGCATCAGTCATCTCAAAACACCCAATATTCCCCTGGATACTGGGTAGCTGGGTCATCTCGTGGACACGCATCAGTAGCCTCGCTATTTCTTCCCCGCTCCTCACCCCTCATCCATTCAGCCCGCTCTTTCACAGTAGTCGTATATCCAGGAACGGGGCGCAGGTTCTACGGCAGCGATCATCCGGGAAAAGTGGTAGAAATCTTTTGGCACCTAGACGCATATTCCTCTCACGTAACTACGCCCTCGCCTCGCTTTACTCGGTACTCTCGTTGGCTCGCGCATTAGGGCATTCGAAATAATTCGTGCCTCGCTGCAAGCGTTAGCCACATCACGCCGACTAACGAATCGACTAATAAGCAACTTGAAACATATGCCACTGAGGCTCGCGGCTCCTCTTTAAAAGCCCCCCTCCACCCTCCCACTTCACGCCTTTGAACACCAAAGGCGTCAATCGATCGCCCACCACGGCTCGCAGATTCTTGCTCAAAACATCTCTCAAGATTGTATCCACTCGACCCTTTCGGAGTACCCTTAACAACATACCACCTCCGGAAACCTTCACTCATAACAGCTGTTTTAGGGGCTGCTAGTTTGAAACAATCAAAACTTCGACCTCAATTCCTTCCCCTGCTGCATAGTTCTCGCCATCGCTTCCTTCCTCTTAACGAGGAGGGGTCGAGGCGGTCGCCCTTCAACTTCGAGTGTGTTCGATTTCGTCCACCCTAACAGGAAGTTTTGCACTGTCGCTACCAATTCCTACGCTCCTCGAGCTTAGATTTCCTAGAGTCTATCCATCAGTCGATATCGACACATGAGTCCCTCCGAAACCGCTGCTTGGTCTCCTGTTGATATCTCCTCTCACTCCGAAAGTTCCTTTCAACCTCGGTGCCCTCCAGTTATGGCCCCTTCAGCACTTGCACCCTCGGGCCCGATCTCCCCGGCGGCTACTTCGTATAGCTCCAAGAGGCGCTTCAGCTCGGCCGCCACTAACACAAAGCATGTTGCGCAGGCTCTAATCTCTCAGGCATTGCAAACACGCATCAACAACATTAATCCTGATGAATGTGAGGCAGGTGGTGAGGACGCCTTTTTTGTGGCAGACCTTGGCGAGGTTTACCGCCAGCACATGCGCTGGAAGATTAATTTGCCCAGAGTGGAGCCTTTCTATGGTAAGTTTCATTATTTTCCATCATATTTGGCGATTCTAGCTAACTTGGTATAGCTGTTAAATGCAATGGCGACGAGAAGGTTTTGAGGCTTCTTGCTGCATTGGGAACAGGCTTCGACTGTGCATCTAAGGCAGAGATCCAACAAGTCTTGAACATGGGCGTTAACCCATCTCGCATCATCTATGCAAACCCTTGCAAAACAGCATCCTATATTCGCTACGCGGCCGGGGAGAACGTCCGTATGATGACCTTCGATAATGCCGAAGAGCTTTATAAAGTGAAAAAGTTTTTCCCGGATGCCCGCCTTTTCCTTCGCATCTGCACAGACGATTCCAAGGCTTTATGCCGCCTTAGTCTTAAGTACGGTGCTCCGTTGGATTCCACTCGTCATTTGTTGGAGTTAGCCAAGGATTTGCGATTGGATGTGGTAGGTGTTAGTTTTCACGTGGGGTCCGGGTCATACGACCCCACCGCATTTGTAACTGCCGTTCAGGACGCCCGCAGGGTGTTTGACGAAGCAGCAGAGGTTGGCTACGATTTGCGTACCCTGGATGTTGGAGGTGGTTACGGAAATGACAACTTTGAAGCCATCGCGGCAGTTCTTGGGCCGGCCATTGACGAATATTTCCCACCTAGCGTCCGCGTTATTGCTGAGCCTGGCCGCTATTATGTTTCTTCGGCATTTACGATTGCAACTCACATCATTGCCCGCCGTACTGTTCAAGAGGATGGATCTCGCAACCCTTCTTACATGCTTTACCTCAATGATGGTGTTTATGGAAATTTCTCGGGCATCCTATTCGATCACCAGAAGCCAGTTCCGAAGGTATTGAAGCGTGGCGACGAATATTGTTTCGAGTCGACCCCCACTGATTCTCAATTGACCAAATACTCCATCTGGGGGCCAACCTGTGATGGCATTGATTGCGTGTCTTCTTTCAGCTATTTGCCCGATGTTTTGGAAGTGGGGGATTGGCTCTATTTTAGTGATATGGGAGGTTCGTATTACCTCTTTCCAGCTTACGATGCAAATGACTGATTGTTTATGTAGCCTATTCTAAGTGCTCGGCGACCAAATTCAACGGGTTTAGTGACATCCATGACGTTGTCTACGTTGTGAGCGATCCAGGAGCGTTGGCACTTCTCCCCTAAGTGGCTGTCGACGAGCAACTATCCAATTTGCCTATTGCCAATTTTCGCGGTGGAAATTTAGGCTGGGTTATGATTTAGGCTAACTAGGGTACTATTTTTTTCTACCATTATTTGTTTATTTATTTGACCTTGGGTGTTGTCTCTTTCGCTTCTTAACCGTATAATATTACCAGCTATGTATAGACGGCTTCGAGTGTTTTTATTTCTGCCCTACACCTTGGATATTTTCCTTTTCCTTTTATGACTTTTTTACAAAGATTTATTTGTCAAACATGTTGATCATGTTATGGTTATTTTGAGATTTTTTTGCATTTTAAGGTTTCATTTTATTCTCAGGAAAAAGTTCTAGAAGGGGTTTCATTAATGAATGGATGGAGAAATACACGTTTGGTTAGTCGATTTAGTCTTTTGTTATCGAGGTTGGAAGGAAATAATTATAAGTTGTTTATTTGTACCGCGGTATGTTGGGCCATTATTTTGTTGTAATTGGTATGATAATATCACAGGTTCATGCATTGTTGCTCCACCAGCTGCCACCTCACTTTGAGAGAGGCGTTAGGCTGTCCATTCGGTCCACCTTACTGTACGGTACAGTATCAGTAATGGTGACCTACTACCGGACGAGTCAGCCATTGATTCGCTCCTCGGCGCTTGTGCCAACTATCAGCTCGAGTTCCCTCTCCCCCCCCTCCCTTAGTTCAGCAAAGTATGACGGCCTGGCTGCTTGCCTGCTTTACTCGAGCACAGTGCCTCCGCATACCCCCGCCGAGTCAACTAACTACAACAAGTGCCATCCCATAGGCCTCACCTCATCCCATCATTCACCCATCCATCCATCCATACACTCATCTACACCTCACCTCACCACCGCCAAGAAACCATCCACTTTAGCTAACCCAACAACGGCATCTACGCATGGGACTGCAGGAAAGGTTGCCGTAAGCTGTGACCTCAGAACAAACTAACTAGCTAACCAATGACCCGACTGACTGACCGACGGCCAACACAGCACAGCATGAGCCCTTATGCCGCCGTCACTTTTCCTCGATGGTTGCTTAATTACACGGATGCGTTATTTGCCTAGTACTGTAGGCGGTAAGGCGTTGTGGCTGAGGCGGGGGGATAAGGTTACAGTATTGTACCATGCTATCTGGCGGTGTATAAAACGGGAAGTGGGAGGATGGAAGAAGCTGAGAGCATTTGGGGGTTAACCTTGTACTGGTAGCATGATAGAGTATGGTGTACTACCGGAGCCCACATGTGAGGCTTTTTTTCTTTCTTTTCTTTTCTTCTAATCTATGGTACGGTACTTATGGGGAGGGGGGGTTTCATGGTAATGGCTTACCGAAATAATTGAGCCTGACGCTAGGACGTCCAGAATTTCCCCTTTGGATTAGACCAAGGGGGAGAAAACGCACCAAGAAAGATCCCCCCTCTATTATGGCTCGCGGTTGAGACGGAAAAAGAAAAGAAAAAATACACAATAGACCTCATCGGGAGAGGCAACTTCAACGTCCTAGCAAGATCCTCGGTAGCTTACGGGACGGAGGTTTGATTAGTCTATTGAGCTGTTATGGCGGGGTTTCGACTAAGCTAAGCAAGGACAATACGATAGTGTAACGGTTTTATGATACCGCGCACCTTGTCCTACGAATTTAGTATACGGTAGTAGAGCACTCCATCACCCATACAAACTACCTTATAATACCTCTATTAGTTTAACGGACGGAGGAACAAAAAAAAAGACCTCCAGCCCACGGCAGCCGCAAATACAAGCACCACTTTAGGTAGGTGCTACAAAAACCTTCCACGGAACCCAACCATCCGGTGCGACCGCTCGAGGCCTACGCCGGTCCAGTGTAGCCCTATGGACTGGACTGGACCCGGACCCATTCGGAAGTACAGTAAGTTAGGTGGGAACATATGGTTGACCTAGCCTTAAAGGTCATGGCACGTATAATGCTGCGCTATACGAGTACTCTGGCAACTGCTGTCACAGCTTACCCTACCAACTTGGGCATTGAGAACCTACAAGTAACTATACGAGCGGAACTTTTTTTCCTTCGGGTGGGGCGAAAGAGAAAAGAAAGATAATAATAATAATAACAACCACATTCATGATACACATGGGTGGTCGGGGGGGATTAGAAGATTTGGATTATTATTTTTTACTGACTGACTGACTGCTGTGCGGCGAGACGTTGTTTTGGGTACGGTGCGGTCAAATACAGTACAGTATAGTACTATGCTAGGCGCGTACCTGAGGTGTAGCTAGGCAAATAATCGATAACTATCTCTTCCATGCCTCACCAGAGTACGAGTAGGTTCGGGTTTTCGAGGTTCTTCTAAGATTTCCTGAGTATTGTCGTATATCGTAGCCTTACTTTGCCTGACCTTGCGGATATCTGCCGAGGCTTATTTTTATAATAATAATATTATGATAGTATTATTATCAATTTTGTTTATTTGTGTTTTTTTGCCGTCGTTATTTAATAGGGCTTCCTAAATTTTGTGAAAAACAACTCATGTGGTAGGACCACTGCTGACCGAGTCACCATCTATCTACTTACCGTATTTGTTTGAATATTTTCTTGTCGGACAAAGTAGGGAATCTTGTTTGGGGGGATTGGTCGGAGAGGGGGGGTGGTACTTTTGTGGTCACTTAGGGATATGTGTGGGTTACTTGGTGTGTTTGGATACGGCAGGTGGGCTGCCGGTAGCTAGCTTAGATCTTATCCCGAGCCGTGGGAGCTCTATGAGGCTACAACATGGTGCATTTCCTCTAGCAAGCTTTCTCTGACATCAAGAGCGCAAAGGACAAATTACTCGATCAGGCGCTGATAGTATTATATTATGTCGTATTATAGGTATTCAGGTCCCTGCAGGAGGACTGTCTGGGAAGGTTGAACAGAGGCCAGAAATCCTCACGTGTCTGTGACACTGTAGCTACGGTGGAGCTCGTAATGGAAACGTTTGCTGTAGGCATAGTACAGTGCTACACTGCGGTTGCTAGGACATCTACCTCCTCGCGTGTTGGCCGTGTACTTAGTTCTAGGCTATTTTAAACGCTGGGCTCCAGCTATGGTAGGTAGTCCTGTTGGTGAAAATTTGCGTCGCCAATCATGTTGCTTGGATGCTTTCTCCGCCAATTGGTACTCGGGGTACATCATCCAGAGCTGCGTGTCCACCTCACCGATGAGCATACCACTTCCTTGCTCAATTCCAACCTACCAACCAAGAGTTGGCCCCCTAGGGACTAGAATCGTATATCTCACTGGGTGAGGCCAAAGATTTGGCAGGTGCGCATATGGTCGGTTACTCCCGCTCGACCTTCTAGAACCCTGTTGATCCGGCTCAGATGGCGGACTGTCAGTAGTTCCCACGGAAAGGGAACTTCCCAAAGCAGCTTCTGAAAATACATCTAACCCTGGGGGCCTACTTTACGACACATAGTCGATGTATCTATTCTGTAGCCGCGGTTGTAGTGAAGCGACCTAGAGAGCCTAGGTGCAACATCAATCTATGATAGCAAGAAAACTGTTCTGCACTCGGAATCATTCTTTAAAGACCAAGTTCACTTATATTCGCCAAGAATATATCCATTGGATAGATACAAAACGAGGGGTTTCTCCTGCGATCGAAATCTTGATCACACTCTGCAAGCCTCTCCATATGCGAAATTCACAGCATTGAGGCCACCTCTGCGAATCGATTTGACCGAGCTTCCATTGCTGCATTCGTTGACTAGCATACAGAACCAGCCATGTTTGATCAAATAACTTCAACCCATGTGCCCCGGAATGCAGAAAAGCCCCCGGCACAAGCACGGGACATAACAGGGGTCTGAGGAGGGGACCCGAACAAACGGAAATGGAAGTTTCGATGCAGGCCGAGGCGATAAATGGGAATAACAAAAGCGGAAGGATTAGCGCAAGAGGCCAAGATAGCCGGGAGCTACCAAGGGTGATCGATGCAGTACAACCACCGCTATGAGCTGCATTTGGTCCTGTAGGTTACTAATCTAAAAAGGCCCAGGCTGGATAATAACTGTATATTGCGCCATGGGCGGCTTATCAGCTGCACCGGAAAATAAAATAAGCGAGTGGGAGGTTTAGCGTAGGAACGAAGAATGGAGACGAGGGAGAAGAGCGTTCGGCGGTTCCTTTCACAAGTTCTAGCCACTTTCCTGACCAGTGAGGCATGCGGGGCCAAATTGGGCACAGAGTAATCCGAGACGATAGCCGAGAACGGCCTGCCGCTAAACAAAAGCGGAATATATGTTGAGTGCCTACCATGCGCTGGGTGGCACGCGGTTTATGCGATTGGTTTCCGGTCTCGACCACCGGTATGGCGGGGTAACTAGTGAGGACTCCACAATGATTTAATTAGACTGCGCTTAAGCCTATGCTAGAATGTTCTATGCGGCATTCGCGATACGCACGGGGCCGACCGTTGCGGGGCCGTATCGAGCTTCGGCTGACTGAGGAAGCTTCGTATCCTCCCGGGCCTCATGCCCAGGACCAGAGAATACCTGGCGATGCAGCCCAATATACACTGGGGCCAATAGTGCCGCACAGTGGTGCCAGTTTTGAAGGAGAAGTACGGTGATGTTATCAAATGGACCCCACAATTCTTCGGGGGGGAAGGTTGTACCATGGGGATTGCTTTTGTAAGGCGAGTTTAAGGGTTAAGCTTTGCATGATCTGTATGGCTGAAAACTGTGTGACTGTGGGTTAGCACCTGGGAAGCGCTTATGTCCGTAGAACAAATGAATGAGGAAATGGGATGGTAAATCGGTAGGACATTACAAAACGGCTATGCACCAGTAGGCCGTGATTATCAAGGTCATAGAGGAGAATTCTGGGGCGAGTCAGCGGGATATATCAAAAAAGTTGGCTCTTGCCAAGGGTAGTCACCTATACACGACTACCGTCAAAGCAATCGACATTTTATGTTACTGGAGTGAATTATTTGGAAACAGTATCAGGCCAACCTAGCCCAACCCCCGACTCGACTAGATCTCCAGACGATCGTGGATCGCTGTTTGAAAGGGTCTCAGATTACCGGATCGTCTCCGCAGCGGTGTATGCAGATCTGAGAGATGAGGTTTGGTGTGCTAGCAAAAGTTTGAGGCTCTAAAATTAAGATGCGGCTCAGTTATGAAGCCAAGCCATTGTAAGCGGTTGGCCCGTGACATGAGGTCATTCATAAAATTAAGCTTCGATTAATCGTCTGGCTTGCGAGATGCCATATCCCGTCATCCGGGTCGAGTGATAGCTGATCGAGTTCCAGCATACACGCTTGCATAAAATGTGAGAGCTGAGAGCGAGATGAGGTTGGTGGATTTCCACGCCACGCTCAACACGTGTTGCCAGATTATCTTGCCGTCTTAGTAGTCCGAGTAATTCGGATCCTTAAACTAATCGGTCAGCCAAGCAACGGATATCCGGGGATCTTCGGAAACCCCATGCCAGCTTCGTCACTGAATCCAATTCTTTTAGAAAATAAATTAGAATCAGACCATCAAGTAAGAGCACTGATACTTGTGAATGTGTGTCCCCTAGCGAAAATGGTTGAGCACAAGTACTGGGTTGTCGTATGAGTATGCCTGAAGGAGCGAGACGGGATTTTGAATCCCGTGCCCCAAAAAGGAAATAGTAGTACTGTATTTTCTGCCGTGGGACGGGTTTTTACTCCCTACCCTTCTCTGATTCAGGGATCTCTCTCTCCGGAATTCCTTATACCTACGGAGCTAACCATGTTTTGAGTGATATCCTAGAACCGAAGGAGGCTGCTATTCACTGGAAGGGACCTACCGCAGAATCCTAGAACGCACTTTAAATGTACAGTAGAAGTGAGGTACAAACGGTCTTTGGCCATGAAACAATTAGGAAACGTTTATAATTAGAGAGTGCCGTATTATGCCATTAACAAACTGTTGAGCAGTTCATATGGGGACTGCTGAGCGCCCCCCTTGAACTTCTCCAGGAGTTTCACTGGATTTGCCGTCCGCAGGGCCGCCTCGCTCTTGTTCTTCTCCTCAGCGCTATCCCCGTGAGCTCCCTCGTTTTGGGGTCCGACTGACTCCGTCCTCCGGCTGCTCGCGGGTTCCTGTTTAGCCATCAAGGCCATACCAGACGTATGGTGAAACCATCGTGTGAAGGGTACCGGAATTGAATTCAAAGAACCGATACCTGTCTAAATCTTGCACAAATGAGAACTTTTGGTTATTCGGCGGGGTGCTGCCTCTAGTAAACCGGTAAGTAGGTAGCATTGATAACTGCTTAAGCTGTGCAAACTCGCCTTAGGCTTGAGTAGGTCAGCTGTTAGGTTATACCCTTAGCTCCCTCTTCCTAAAGCATGTTGATCAATGGGTTTTGGCAGCCAGTTTCTGACCTGAAGCTATCAGTTACAATAACATTATACTATTATAAATAAAACCATGAACGGACGGAAAAGGTCCATATAAGCTTTAAAATACGAAGGTCAAGTAGTCAACCAGATTTCATTGTACTCAGTAATTCAAAGCCAATACTGGTGTAGCTCTCCTGAGATGGCTGAGCCTAGTTGGCACAGGAAACCCCCAGGGAAAACACCCTGCCTTGGTATATTAGATCCCCCGGGTCGATTGGGGTGAAGGTGCATCTTCGAGAGAGAGAGGTACATCTCTTCCTTTGCTCTAAGTTACCCAATCAGCAAGGCTCACACCTGCCTTCTATATTTAAAGGAGGCAAGGTTAGCCTAGTGCCCCGCCAATACCTCTTTTCTAAGACCATATAATTAGTATGTATTGAAAGAATAAAGTTTAGGACTGAGTCACTTCACCCGTATCGAAACTAAGTTACTTTATATGCCGGGAAAGCCAAAAGGCTCGTGATGGTGGCGTGTAGGGGTAAGGAATGCAGTAAAAATTCGTATTGCTCCAAAATCATTGTATGGGCCATCCCTGGGTATTAGCCTTAGTGAGAGAGGTTTCCAATCAAGTGAGAGAACTAGTATCCCGCAACCTAGCAAAGAGAGGGTCCCATGAATGACGCTTATCAGCAGCCAGTGTGGTGCCACCGACCAGCTAAGTATGAAGTAAATACAACCCTTAGTGACTGGTCATATGATTTCGGCCCAATTACCTCCTATGCATTTCAATTTGCTTAATGCGGCATCCGTCCCAGCCCGCCAGCCATGCAGATCTACTCAACACCCTCCACGAGGGCCCAGCAAGCCTGCGCTCAACCACGGTACAAGCACCCACAACAGCCTTACCAGAAGACTAGAAGCACCGTCAAGTTACGCCTAGGCAAGTGTTAGGGATAACCCTGCAATAGAGACACATAGACTACTAATTGCGGTTTCTCGGCATGGTGCTATACAAAGGTATAGTGATGGGCACGATCATGCTCGAGCATGATCGTGCCCATCACTACAAAGGTATGATGCCTTGGGCTCGTATCGCCAATTCGTGCTGGTGGCTTAATCACTGATGGATGCGAGCTTCCCAAAGTATGATTCCACTTAAATCCTCAGATAACCTATTCAAGGTACCTATTTAGGCAAGTATGTTTATTGAAAAAATTCGGCTTAGTACCTAGAATGGAGCGATAACTTTTCGACTCCAGTCAGGCCTGTATCATAAGTCACTCGATACAAGAAGTTTAGTTAGGAGAAATGTGTGACCATGCGGAGGTTCTCAATAAGTGAACCCTTGAAAAAGGGAACCGTAGAGTTCCCTTGGCCCCAAAGTATGTATATTTATTTGGGCGACAGACTGAGTGCATACATCCACCTAAAAATTCAAGCGGGGTTCGTAACTGAAGCCTTTGGAGACCGCCAACCTAGCAGTGACCCACTCCTAAGCCCTGAAGCGGGAAATAATTCGTGATAGGAATTTTGTACCACTGTAAGATTTTCAACTGAACTCTGGAAGGGATAGGATCTTGGAAGGAGGGAATCCCGCTCGAAGGGCTCTTAGGCTCTTAGATCATTCTTGGAACACTGAAGCAAAGAATCAGTCTAATGAAGCCAGGCTTTGTGGTGCAACAAACGATCTCCTATTGTATGGGCACTAGGATCTCTTTTGAGAAATAAGAAGGATCTGTCATAGTTTGGTGTACTACAGCTGATTAGTGGCAAGGTAGGCTTACCTACCTGAACCTTTAGTCTCAAATTTGATATCTAGAACTAGTAGGACAGCCCCAGGAATTCCTCAAGTCCATTGTGGACGCAGATTTGGGGTTTGGGTGATGACGAACTACTGCTGTATTCGGGGTAGAAATTTGAATTATCTTGTCCAAGTATAATAGTAGAAAGGTGGTCAGATCATGGAACATCACTCGGTACAGTCTTCCCGTGCTCTGTTGGAAATCAGTGTAATGGCCGCACTTGATGCGGGATATGCCCGCAATTCAAGGCCGCACTGGTACACGTATGCGCTAGTCAAATGGCGCGCAAGTTGTGGAAAAGTTTTCACACCCCCGTCTTTCTTTCCTTCTTGTTCTTTCTCTCTCCTCTTCTTTCTTCTTTCTTCTTTCCTCAGGTCTTCCCTTTCATCAACTTATCGCAATCAATGATCTTCATCTCCGCTCAATACAAACTTGGTATCTCCACTTAAGCCATTCCATTCCACTGTGTAAAACCCTCACAGTTGATCATTACCTCCACATCGAATATTTTCAACATGCACCCTGTATATATCTTTTGGATACAAAAACCCTTGCCTTAGTAGGTGCTATAGCGCTGTAGAGAAAAATCAATCACTGCTCTAGTCCAGTGGGCAGAACCTGAAAATCTGCATTCCAAGAAACCCTGGGGTGGGATAATTGACCGGGTTAAAACGTTTGATCCGACACTGGGCTTCACACCAAATTTAGTGGAGAACGGACGTTTTCAAACAGGCAATTCCTAATCCTACCCTCTTGAAAAGATTTAAATCCCTCTATTGCCTAGAGCACTATTATCAACTTAAGTTTCTAGATGTAAAAGTGCAAGGGATAAAAGCTAAGTTCATTGCTTACAATAATATTAATAGTAACTTGAACAAAATAAACTAAATTACATTTGCTCTACTTTTGTACAATATTATACGACATTCCTATGAGAAAAAAGGGTGTCCTACTGTTATAAATATTTCCTGTCTGGCATTCTTTTGCTGATATTGGCAATCTTGATAACAAA
This sequence comes from Tuber borchii, assembly GCA_003070745.1. NCBI lineage: Eukaryota > Fungi > Ascomycota > Pezizomycetes > Pezizales > Tuberaceae > Tuber > Tuber borchii. The sequence goes on along the minus strand of NESQ01000130.1, from coordinate 99,697 downwards.
GGTTCCTGTATGTATTACCTACAGGAGAAAGTGGGAGAAAGTTAAGGCCTGTTAATGAAGCTACAAAATAAATGTCAGATAGCCATAACTAATCAGTTTAATCAAGTTACAAGAAAGATAAAGGATGAAGACTAAAGGGAATGGTTTCTGTAAACTAAAGAAAAATATCACAATCCTTTCTCTTTTTTTAGAAGTTTCCTTCTCTTCTAAATTACAGGAATACTACTACCTAAACAGCCAACTTTCTCTCTCCATAGGGGTATGCAGGATTCTTAAGACAAATACATAAGATCATAAAAACTATGTACATATTAAACTACACTACAAGGATTCTTGCTCAGCCCTTACTAACTATGATTTGACCAAAACTCACATCTTGCGACTATACCTTATAGTCTTCTGAAATAGGCTTACTTGACATGTAGTAAATATAATAATTTTAACTACAAAACTGAATTATCAGTTTATTCATAATCAGATTTAAAGCAGGAAGGTAGTATTGTTAATAGTAAAACTAAATTATCGTATTTAGAAACTCTATTTTGTAAACTATTTCAAAGTTCCCCGGCTGAAGTTTCAGATCAAAGATATAAAGATATATTATTTTAATAATATTATAATAAAAGCGCTTTAATAACAATATATAAAAAATCAGCTCCGGACTTTCTCTCTGATTTTACAGGCTTTCCAAATCTATTTCTCCTTCCTTTACCCTCATAATATTATATAGCAAAAAAGCTAAAACAAGTTTTATCCCCTTTCTTACTATCTTCTTATATGAATTATGCAGGCCTTTTCCCTTTTCTAGTTATTCTCTTCTCCACTCTCTTTATCTCTATATACAGCTAGTCGTCAGAAGTGTTCGTGATCTGAAACTTGTTTAATTAGCGATCGCACCATACCATACAGTGTGAAGTACCAGTAGTGAGATTGTGTTGTCAATAGTTGAACGTGCACCAACAAACAAACAAATGAGCGAGCAAGTAAACGAGTAACTTAGTATATCGCCACGCACAGTATGTGAATTAAGGGAGGGTGATGGGCACATATATAGAGCATCATGGTAGCTATTAACCCATAGATCTCACAAACTTGTCGTACCCAATCACATATCCCCAGATGATCAACAACTAGCCTATGATGCTCCAGCCACCCACCGAGAAAATACCGTCTTCCATAGCTGTAATGCCGCCATACTAGTGCACCACCGCCATCACCTAACCCAACACCCACCAAACGCCCATGACCCATACAGTTCCCAAAAACCTACCCTCCGCCCCCCCCCCCGGACCAAACAGGACCGATCGAAACCTGACCCCTGAGCCCTCCTTGACCCTTCTGTGACACAGCACAAACGGCCGAGGTGGGATAACTTATTAGACCACACACTCCCAAAGCTCGACCCCACCCCCAAGGCGCAATCACTTCAAACCCCGCTTCCAACCCCCTGATCTACATGCCATGCCATGTAACAACCTTAACCAAACGCAAAAGTATCCTCCTCTTCCTCCCTTACCTGGGCACTACCGGTATTCATAGGGCGCAGTATCCATAAGCCACAGCCGAAAGCTCATGACACGATAACGCAAGCCCAACCGTCCATCCAAAAGTTCCCAAGAAAACGCCCTGAACTGAGCCCCCCCCTCCCACCCCCATTCATCCAAGGCACCGCGGTGCAAAAAACACATAATACGCAATCCCCTCCTCCCGCATGTCATCACTCTATCGATCCAACACCTAAAACATACCTCCGTCATGAAGGCAAACCAGGGTATAAAAAATGAAAGAAAAAAAAGCACTCAGCCAGAGCACGACCAAATCATTAGTCCACTCCCATTCGGTTGGGTACTGTGCAGGGACATGATATCCTGTAGTCACATGCCGCGGCAAATCCGAAATTATACCGAGCAAGCCTCTCAAAAGCCACCCTCCCCCGCCAGCACCTCGCTCGTCGAGGCAATCCGAAACATTCAACCTATCATACCGAACCAGACGGATCGCTCGCTCGGAGAAACTGCATCCACAGCCGTAAGCTTACGCTTACGTAGTTGCCGAACTGCACTCGGGATTCCAGACGTTGGGTGTCGAAAACCGTTGAACACAGGTTACCGAGGCAGGCTGGCAGACAGGCAGGGACAGATAGATGACACAGCTGTTTCGGTGAGTTGGCTATTGTGCAGCCTAATATCATTGGTTCTACCGGTTCCGGCACTGCATTTGTGCAGTGCGCAGAGCTCTGTGACACAGAGCGAGCGAGCGAGTGAGTCACTGTGGTCATCATGCATGCAATCAGGCACACTCCCAAAGCCTTGTGACAAGAAACATAATGCATAAACTCTTTTTTTTCCAGCAGCTGGGCCGTTTTAATGTGAACGGGCGGGCTTGTACTGCGTCGAACTGGACTCGCAATGCCGAAGCGTAATGTCCTGACGTTTGTGAACACGACTAATATTGCATGATGCCAAGATCCGCGCAAAAAAGCTGAATTTTGGCGTTATGCAATAGCAGTTGTGTTCACAAATGTCAGGACATTACGAGTACTCGAATATCTTAGCCACATTCTCGGGAACGTTGTTGTCGTGTTCCTTAACAATATCCCGATGCGCATCGCAGCTACGCATCTGTCAACCTAAAAAGTCTCAGACGCTTTTCCCCAAGACAGGTACAGGACAGTGCTCGAGTACTTGTAAATTCAAAGCTTCCCGAGGCTTTTTAAATCACCAAGTAAGAACTCGAGGAGAAACCGCCATACTACCAGTATCATCACTCGCCAAATTGGATTGCGCCTTGGCAAAGCCTGATCCCCCCGGACAAGCAAATTTAGGATTGAGTTAACAATAAACTTTACTCGCAATGTCGAAGCGTTTTTAAAAAGGACTGCTATTGCATGCCGCCAAAATTTAGGACTTTTTCTCGAACCTAGGCGGTATGCAATAACAGTCCTTTTTAAAAAACGCTTCGACATTGCGAGTATTAAAAACCATGCCAAGACACAACCATCCAGATCAGAAACCCAAGTGAACATGAGCTCCAGGCTGCTTAACAGCAGTTAAAGCTATCTTCCCATTCCTTTTCCACTCTTTGCCAGGCTTTCTAGATAACTCGTATCTCAAAACGGGGACTAGAAACCTAGATGGATACTTGTACATGTGCTAGGGCGCTGGAGTTTCCCTTCTCGCTACCATAGAACATTCTAAAAGTTCCACGCTTAAAAATGTCTGGCTATGAATTTCCAAACCACGATCATACCGGTAACGAGAAACCAGCAAAAGAACAGAAAATAAGTATAAAAAAAAGCGTTAAACCAGGGAGACCCACCCTTTGTGCCAGGACTTGCTTACTTAAAAAAAAACAGTTAAAATTAAAATACAAGTATCACCAATCTCCAAAGAAACGCCAGAGAAACAGTATAATATAAGGAAAACGCCGGGAGGACAATAGCTCAATAGCAATGACAAAAATGTTATGGGGATTTATTAGGAAAAAAATGGAAAGGTTCTCACGTCTGTAGTGGTTGAGGATGATCTCTACATCTATTTGCCCGTCTCCCAAAGGGCGTTGGACCATGAAGGCGATCATGATCGTGACCCAAATAGTTGGGCAATAGTGTACAACTTGAAAAACACATTGACGATTAAGGCAAAAGTTCTAGGCAAGAAGTTTTTAGTAGCCATCCGACAAAAATGGTAAAAAAAAAAAAAGGCATGGGAAACAGTAGCATCAGTTCATCGAAAACGAACTATGTCTGGTCCTGCCGAAGACTTCCGATGCGTTGGCAGATTCCCACGTAGGTCGCAGAGCTGGCCACCGAACCGAATAGCAAAAGACTGACAAAGGGAGCACCAACATGAGAACTTTGAACATATCAAACACTTCCCACCAGCCTTTCAGCTTGACTTCTGTTTCGATGGGGCCTCCCCACCCTCCAGCTGCAGTGCTTCCCCCACTCGTTGTAATCCTGCGTTCTTGCCCCCCAACTTTTACCCTCTGCCGTGCTCCAGATGTATTCCCACTCATGGGTTTGGTTGCATGGGCGTTGCCGTTACCTTGGCTCTCATCCTCGTCCTCGGGGAACCGCGCATTCTCCATATAGTATTCCAAGAGATCATCTTTTTCTCGCCATCGCTCAGCCAACCACGCCTCAAATTTAGTTGTATCCGAAACGGGGATCGAGGAAACGGCGAATCGTCTCCAATGCATATTGACTGATTTGGGGGGTCTCCCTTCGAAATAGGTGGAATTTAAGGTGAAGTAGTCTTGTCCAAACTCTCCCCGACTATTTATCACACTGTAAGTTTCTGATGCGTAAGTGTAGGAGCAGAAAACTCACGGTACCCCCTCATAAGCTACGGTGCAATCATACACCCATTCCACACTATTTCCCAAGTTCTCTAGGCAAAATCTCAGGCCAGTTGATCTCGGAAGCATCAAGTGTTTCAAATCCTTCACACCTATCTTCGCAGCATATTCGGAACTTGTTTTTCTGCCGTTATCGCTCAAATTTGTTCCCTCAGGGAAAATAAGGAGCCACATAGGTTCCACTCCTCCACTCGCAGCAAGTTTTGAAAGGCGGTGAGCAATTCTGGGTTTGTCTTGCTCCCATTTCCGAGCGAGAAAGATAAATCCAAAGAACTGCATGCCAGGTCCAATGATAGGAACATATTTCAAGGATTCCTTTAGGATTATGTAAAGAAATCCATGCATACGAGCAGTGTAGGCTATCCACCAAAGGTACAACCAGTCGGAATAGAGCTATAATGACCAAAGATGTCAACAAGTTGTATGAGTAAGAAAATTAATGAAGTCAAAGAATCACCTGATGATTGGCGATCAGCACCATACGGTCCGGAAATTCGCACTCGAGTCGCCCATCGGGGGTCCTTTTCAGTTGATGTCGAACACTCTTGTCGCCGGTGACACGAACAACAGTTGGCGACCACCACTGCGTTATTGTTGTGACAAGAACACCAAAGCTCTCCTTAGTTTTAGAAATGTACGCATAATAAAGTGGTCTATTAAAAAGATAGAGTGGCAATCCGAGATACTATGATAACCGTTAGAAACAAACAAGGTGAAAAGATGAAAAGAGTAATGAAGAGTTCAATATACCTGTGTTAAATGAACCCTAAGAGGCATTAGCTTCAAACAACCCGATAGCAGATAGTAGATAAATTAACATAGCTAGAAGCGGGAAGTCTTTACATACATAATCATGCATCCAGCAAAGTAGATGGTAAAGGAGCATATCCGTAACCACTGCCTTAATCCACCATAGCGAACCCGCCCAGCCGGATGTTCAATAGGCATCGGATAGTGTTTTAGTTATCGTAATATTTCTGACTTGTGGCTTCGTGGTAGCTTAAGGTGAAGAAGCTATCCGGACAGCTGTCCTTTAAATAAAGCCACCCAGGCGATGGCAACGGCAAAGGTAGGGGCACAGGCACAGGCACAGGCACCAATGGGTCCTGTGGGCGAGGGGGATGTATGGTATTCCGACCGTAAAGGCGATCAGAATAGGAGAAAGATGGTGGAGATAGATCGCTTTGAGAAATCAAGCGATGGGTGGGGAGAGGGGAGAATGCAAACAGGGAAAAGCAGCGAGGGAGAGACAATCAGGGACAATATGAGGAGTTCAAGAAAAGATACCGGCACAAGTTACAGTACGGTATGGAACAGTTACAACGCTTCTCTGGACCCTTCCATTTCCACATGCAACGTCAGAGGGTTACAGATAGGCCGCTGCATCCCAACGGTCAGGCTAACGGTGACCCTGGGATCCTCTTTCTTCAGGCCAAGCCCCACGCCATAAGGTCCTTTTCCCCACTCACATTCACGGTCACAGCCGCACCTACGGGTTAACACGATCACCCAGTCATAAGTGACAGAGGTTACTCAAGGACTGCACGAGAGAGAAGGGGGAAATTCGAAGATGCATACCGGTATCCCTTGGGCGGTGTGAAACAGTAAAATTCGTTGCCAGGCACACTCAGAATTGTGATTCGCTGCGAATTATTAGTCACCAGGATGCCAAGTTGCTAGGACGTTCGAATTAGTCAAGGCCTAGCCATCTTGGGTTATAGAAATCGGATTTGGATCATCCAAGTGGCTTGGCATCCTGGTGACTAATAATTCACAGCGAATCACAATTCTGAGTGTGCCTGGCAACGAATTTTACTGTTTCACACCGCCCAAGGGATAGTACTGTTGATTCCAATACCGTGCGGTGCGGCGACATTTTGTAAACCGAATTATTATGGGGACTCCCGTTTTATCCAGTGAGCTGTACTCCAGTGTGAGTCCTCAATGGTGATACCAGTCCAGCACTTGTAACTACCATGTGATCCATTGAACCATGCTGAAAAGCTTCTCTTGGCCAGAGTTTTGCTAGGATTTTGCCATGACCACCAAACCCAGACTTTTTAGCCCTCGCGAAATTCAGCTTCGATCAGATAAGTCGCAGCCGATAACACGGAGAGGCTGTAGAGATCAGCCTGCATGCGCTAAGGCTGGTCCCAACAGACCCTACTCCCTTGACATCGAAGAAATCACTCCAACCCTCTCCTCGGCTGTAACCAAGCTTCAAACCTTCTCCTTATTTTCAACACTTATCCGCGTTCAATTATCAAAATGGTGAGCCTCGCTCGCCCGTCCAAGAAATTGCAGCCAACTAACATACACCCCTGTAGAACAACAAAGCCAGCAAAGAGTCTTCGATCAAAGCCTCGGCAGATGGTCGGTCACCATAAGCCCCCATATGAAATCACCGCTCCTAACACACGCAGGAAGGTGCAACAAGGTTTATTGACTCATACTACGAAGCCATCAACACAAAGCGAGCATCTCTTGAAAATTTCTACGATCCCAACGCCTCCATAGTATGGAACGGAAACCCCATGACCGGTGGGGTAGCATTTGCAGAGTTCTTTGAACGTATGCCAGCAACTCATTACGATGTTCAATCCTATGATTCTCAACCGATGCTGGTGCCCGGCACCTCAGGCGGGCCCTGCAACTATATGGTTATCGTCTCCGGGAGTGTCAAGTATGGGGATAGCAAGGAGCAGAGAGGCTTCAGCGAAACCTTTGTTTTAAAGCCAAGCTCTACAGATCCGAATCGTTATGTAGTAGCTACTCAGGGGTTTAGATTAGTAGTTTAAGTGGGGAGATACGGTGGGCTGAATAGCCCCAAGGCGGAGCAACACAAGGTGCTGTGGAACATGATAAAGTTTCTTTCCTCGCTTCGTATACCAGTATGGTAGCAGCCGAGTCTGAAATCGATAGCTTTATTTTCCTTTGTTTTGTTTGAGATTTTTGTGGAAGGGGATGGACACAGGTGGTGAGCGAGAGACAGAGTTTGGATTTGGACTTTCTGCTCCTGCCTTTTCCTGACATGTTTGGGGAAGGAAGTTGTGGGAGGCAAAAACGACGATCTTTTCAGTTTACCTTTTCTATTATATCGCCCCACATAGTTCACATTTGTCGTGCCCACGAAATAACGATGATACATCAAGCTTCCCTGATCTTTAGCAATGGTCTAGCTTATGGTTAGGGGACTTATTTTCGGCAGGGTGATGGGCTCCTAGTCTATAAATGCGGCCACAGATGAGGTGCTCTCCCAAAGAAAGAAAATTATTGCGATATCAAGAGGTAGGGCCCAGTTACCATTCTCCCAGTATATCGGAGGTACTGTAGGAATTCCGGTACAATCGGGCTCCTGGACGTGCACGCTTGTTTCATAGAGAGCTTGTCAAACATCGTCTACAGACTAATTAACTGCACAATAAATCACTCGATTGCGACCTCTCGGCTCTACCTCGTTCGGTAGGGTGTTCTCTCGGTATGTCGCTAGGGACAAGACTTTGAATTACTATAACGCCCTTTCTTAATTTAATTAGCATTAATAATTTCCTCTCAGGTAAATCCGATAGAGAGTTCACGGCTGCTTCTACAACACCCTAGGAATCGAGGTGCCTGTGAAAAAAATCAGATCTAATCTAATCTTGATTACTAAAATTGATCAGGGACGCGACCAGAACCCAACAAACACCTGGCCAGAAGTAGTGCCACAGTTTCTGAGATGAACCTCCCTCAGAAAACATCTCCCCATAACAGCACCTGCCATTCCCTGTAGCTGAACCTGCTTTTGTGGTTGCTCACTTTCTGCTTCTACTTCTCCTCACGAAGCTTCTCACAAAGATGGATTTCCTCGGGGTGCGTAGCCAGATTCCTTGTTGAAGAAAAGCGTTCTTAAAGTTATCGTGAGGCTGACGTATTGGTGACCTCTTTAGCCTCTTGCCCAATCTTTAGATTGTCCAGGGTTTAATTGGAAGGGGCTGATTATTGGATTCGGGCTTGCCCATTACGCCTTTGAAAGCTATCTTTCGATAAGACAGCACAAGAAGCTGCAGGAGACGAAGCCACCCAAGTCGTTGGAAGCAGCTGTTACCCAGGAAGTTTATGATAAATCCCAAGTGAGTTGGATATCAGTTTGCGTGGGCCGTAGCGTTGTTACGATGAAGACTAACCTCGGTGTGCTCTAGGCGTATGGGAGGGCGAAATCTAAGCACGGATTCGTCGAGTCCTTCTTTGGACAAGTTACTAACCTTTCGACCATCTACTTTGATCTTCTACCGAAAGGATGGGCTTTGATCGGCGGTGTCATTGCACAATATGCACCTGCTAGATTTTCCGGAGAAATCACGCAGTCGATATTATTTTTTATCGTCTTCAACCAGGTCTCGACTATAATCAACTTACCCTTTAACTACTACAAGACATTTGTTTTGGAGGAGAAGTTTGGGTTCAACCAGCAAACTAAGAAACTCGTAGGTGTCACTGAATCTGTTTGTGGGGCTTGGCCTGACTTTATATCTCTAGTTCTTCACCGATATTGTTAAGACCCAGATCCTCTTCGTTGTCTTCGGAAGTCCCATCCTCGCTGGATTCCTTGCCATTGTCAAGACCTTTGGTGACAACTTCTTTTACTATGTCTGGCTCTTCGTCTTGGGGGTCCAGGCTTTCATGATTACCGTGTACCCTATCTGGATTTTGCCCTTATTCAATACTTTGGCACCGATGGAGCCCGGACAACTGAAGACGGATGTTGAGGCTCTCGCGGCAAGATTGAAGTTCCCACTGAAGCATTTGTACGTGATCGATGGATCGAAGAGATCCGCACACAGTAACGCGTACTTTTTCGGACTTCCGTGGAGCAAGCACATCGTTATCTACGATACTCTGATTGAGAAGAGTGAAGTCAGTGAAGTGGTTGCAGTCTTGGGACACGAATTGGGTCATTGGAAAGAAGGACATACTACTAAGATGTTCGGGATCAGCCAGGTAAGGAAGTCCTCGTGATGTCCTACTTTAAACGTTTACTAATATTTTCTCTCCTAGTTCCATCTCTTCTACATTTTCGCACTATTCTCAGCATTCATTAACAACACCTCTCTCTATGAGGCTTTCGGCTTCTACGGGACCCAGCCAATTCTCATCGGGTTCCTCTTGTTCAACGATATCCTTCAACCTCTTGACACTGTCTTCAAACTTTTCATGAACGTCCTTTCAAGAAGGTTTGAGTTTGAGGCTGATGCTTTCGCCGTGAGCCTGGGCTATGCTGAGGAACTCTCCAAGAGCTTGATCAAGCTCCAAGTTCAGAACCTCGCGACTATGGACGCTGATTGGCTTTACTCTTGCTACCACTATACTCACCCGATCCTCCCGGAAAGGTTGAGAGCCCTCGAGCTGAGGGGTAAAAAGGCGCAATAGGCAATCGGATAGTGCAGGCAGCGCTAGTAGGGCGTAAAGTAGTAGAGGGACTGGGTCTGGCGGGCAAGCGAATAGGCGTTAGTTATTTCGGGTATTACCGTTTTGCGCGAGCTTGGAAAAAGGGTCTAGGGTTGGGTAATTATACAAGGAGCCACAAGGTGGCTGTATGGAAAAATTATTTTACAATGCCGATGCATAGGAGAACATGAAATCCGAGTGACTGAAATGCAATGCCCATTTGTCCCTGCTATCTCCCATTCCATCGTAAAAAAAAACCCCCCATCGACTATTCCGACCCGTCCCCCTTCTCCCCCTTCTCCTTCCTAGCCCTCTTCCTCTCCTCCTCCCCCTTCTCCTTCCTAGCCCTCTTCCTCTCCTTCTCCTTAGCCTTCTCCTCCCTCCTCCTCTTCCTGGCCTTCCTCTCCTTCCTGCTCTCCCTATCCATCCCTCCCACTTCCGCCGTCGCAATCCCCGGCACAATCTCATCTCCCCCCTTCTCCTTATCACTATCCACCCTCTCCTCCCCATACTCCCCCCCTCCGGCCCCCTCCCCAGCAACCTCTCCCACCCTCGCCTCCCCCTTTGTCAGTATTCCCGCCTCCGCTGCCACCATCGCCGCCGACGGCGGCGGCGATGGCGGAACGTATACACCCGCAAGCGCCCGCTGCACGCGCAACAAATTCGTCAACACAATCTCATTCTGGTTCGGCTTCTGACCAGCGTCGGCGAGGAAGGCGGATAAGAACGGTTCGGCAGATGAAGGGGTTAACGGGGTGCTTTCGTGGAGGTTTGTTGGAGGGTGGGGGGTTGTGGTCATCATTTGTCTTGTCTAGTGGGTTTGGTTTGGTTTGGTTTGGTTGGTTGGTTGGTGTTGGTGGAGGGAGAGGGGATTGGAATGGAGTGAGGTGAGGGGTACGATTTGGTTTTGGATTTTGTGGAGTGGGAGGAGAGCGGATGTGTGTTTTTTTTGGGGGGGAGTTCTCGGAGGGATTTGTTATGGGATTTTCGGGAGTGGTTTTTTCCTTCTTTTCTGTGGAGGTTTTACAGGAATAGTGGGCTTGGCGGTAGGTGAGGCTCATGCTTGGAGGTTCAGGTAAGCTTCTTTTAGGGACGGCAGTGGGGGACACGTGTGAGGTGCAGATGGCTGTCAACACCCCCTCCCTGCCTCTCAGTTAGTATAGTGGACCAATTATTCCCTCAAAGAATCAGGTAGAGATCCCTCGGTCTTATGATATCATACCTTGATTAAATTTAAATACTTTACCTGAGAGGAGCTTGGAAATCACGTTGGTCATGCCGGAGGTTAAAAGAAGGTCCCGGGTCTAGGGTATATAACTTACTGGTAGGCTCGGGAAAGCTCTAGGTTATGCTGTCCCTTGGGCTGTCTAAAACTATAAAATTTGCGATCAGGCACGCTACAGTGAGCGATCCAGTATTGTGCTTCGTTGGAAATTAATGGCAAATGGTTACTAAGATTAAGATATTGAGTCTACTGAACATCCAAAACAATCCCAAAATCATAACCTGAAACAGCCGGCCGCCGGCTGATCTGGACTTAGCGGTCTTAGACCAGCCAAAGGATTATGTTAAGAACCCGTTATGGAGAAGGGTAATGTGCCAGTCAATTGTTGAAACACCTGTGCCGCAGTATTAAATGGTTTAATCCCGAAAGAGCAGACCGGAAGATCACCCAGCGTTATTACTCAAAATGGATGTCCAGACGAACTAGTTCATAGCGCTGCCCTGTGCAAAATCCGCAACAGAGATAAGATTTTATTATTCCCTTTTCTCCTCCACCCTCTAAAAACTCCAGAAACGCCTGACCCTCCAGAACAATAAAAATCGCTAGAAGTGGAAGCACCAGCACCCTATCGGCCGACTTAGTATGCTGATCGAATCCTAGGACATCATGGCTAAGGATATATGTAAAAACCCGTCTGGGTAGACTGCCTCCCGCATCAACTCTAACAATGGGGTATTCATTGCGACAACAACCCCATGGACTACAGGCCTTGCAAGAACTGCCACCCTTTGGCTGGGAAAAAGCTCAGGAAGGAGTGTGCGTAATGCTGTGCCGACTGTTTGAGGTTCCTCTGTAGTAGTAGTAAGTGTCCGGGTTAGCGGCATCCATAAAACGCCAGCTCCCAGTCATCAGAAACGGAGTAGGATTCGAAGCGCAAGGGGTGGGTTAACAAACGAGATGGTAGATTCGGGGGCACTGGTTGCTGAACCACCCGTGGCGCAGAAGGGATATATAACCTTAGAGGGATATTACGGGCTTGTACTGAGACCAATTTGTCGTTGACGCTCCAGAATTGATCGAAGTCATCTAACCCAATCCGTCAGAAAAATAGGTCCTCTAATATCCTGTCATGTGGGGGAGCCAACGTGACTGTAATGAATCCCAGAGTTTCGTCGATTCCGCTTTCGATAAGCTCATGACCGCTTTGGCGCTTCCATTCCGGACATGGTCTGCCTATCGGTAGTGTGTGATTCAGCCAATTGACGAGTGAACGAGCGGGGCCAAACCAACCTCCTTAACCGTATTCATCCACGAATCATGGCAAGTCGCCGGACCCTCTAATCGCATCAGGTACTTTGTAGGGTAATCTCGAAAGTGAACTATCAATGTCCAGGGGAGCAAATGCTCGTCGTCCTCTTCAACATTATTAGCAGCCGGATCACGTCCGGTAAACAGGTCATACAGAAGACCAACAGGCCAGTGCCTGACAGCTCGCAGTCCGCTCGGTAAGCCAGGGCAAGCAAAAATTGGACAATGGGCCTAGCCAACCATTTCATCGGAACACTCTCAAACTCAAACCATGCGGACTCCGGTTTTGCGACCTCCGGGTCTATCACGAACGGTCGGAAGAAGCTGCATACTCGCTCTGCGAAAAAGGGTAGGTATGCGATCCGCGGTATTATTACCTGTCGTTATAGATAGGTAAGTAAGGGGAAGGAGGGGTGAATATGTATACTGGATAGTGGGGGAGGGGTTATGGTGGGGCATACATAGTACGGGTCCGAGGCGTCAAAGACTCGGGACTCTCCGGGGTCCAGCAGGATTTTGCAAGGAATGGAGCCGGACCAGACGGCTCTCCTGATGGCTTTCGGATCCGAGGTTTCCATTCGGGTAGAATATTTTTCGGAAGTAATAATCAGGGGTGGCAGAGGCTGTGGTACCGTTACCTTTTCCCGGGAGTTCGCAAAGAGGAAGTTTGTGTGTGGGAAAGCGAAGCGACTGCAACATTGGGGGAGAGGAAATTAGTTTGGGTTCAGCCTCAAAAGTCACGTGAGGCGGAAAACTTGCACATTTTCGAAATTCCCCCCAGGAAATTTGGTGATCCATAGAATGGTGAGAAAGACAAAACAGAATCTACAATTTATCAACTTTCAAAGGTTGATCAGCCGGGGTTCCTACAGCTACAATCTGGCTAAGGCTAAGTTGGGCTAACCCCTCCACTCCCATTCCACAATTTTTCCTTCACGACTTTTGACCAACTCCCCGCCATCTCTTCGATCACGACCGCTTCCTCTTTCACATCAACTACTCACCATGTCTGTCCCTTTGATATTACGACGACAGATCCTGCGGGCCTTTTCCCCATTACCCGTTGCAATCCCTTTACCCAATGACAACGCAGCAAACTCAAACTAACATGTCAACAGAGGAAACTGCCAACCTTCTACAAACCTCGCTCGGTCCACTCAATGCCAGTCATTTCCTTAAATGAAGATGTTCCAGGACTCTTCTCAAAACAGGCGTTCAAGACGGCATGGACAGATTACCAGAATCATCTGGTGAACGGACTCAACCATTTCACAGCTGGTAGGAACTGCTTCCCGCGCCGTTATGCAGATTAGGATGCCGGTATTAATAGGAGATATCAGGCACGGAGTTCGATGGGATGGACGCAATGGATATCGCTGTCTCGACAGCCCGACAGCCAGATCAGGCTTCAATCTTTAATTACGCATCGCAAGCCTATAACAATCATTTCTTCTTCCAGGGCCTAGTAAACTTCCCCTCATACTCCCTCCTTCCCCACAGCAACTCCAGGCTGACGATCCACAAAAAAAAAAACAAAGTGCAAAGGTCCCGAAAAGATGACTGACCAATTCAAAGCGTACGTAAACTCCACCTTCGTCGACGTCGCTGCTCTAAAAGCCGAACTCTTCGCGACCGCCAACGCTATGTTCGGTAATGGCTACGTTTGGCTTGTGCTAGACCAAGCTGGCAACCTGCGCATCCTATGCACGTACAACGCCGGAACACCCTACGGTGCTTCGCACCGCCGTCAGGACATAGACATGAACACCGGCCTCAGACTCGGCAGTGAGTTGTCGCCCTACACTAGTGCTATCAGACACGCGACCAAGGGGAAGACCGGCGGGTGGGTTTTCCCCGTGCTCAATGTGAATGTGTGGGAACATGCCTGGCTGGAGGACTTTGGCATACTCGGGAAGAAAGACTACTTGATGGCGTGGTGGGAGCATATCGATTGGTTGGTCGTGCAAAATAGATTTCCGAATAAGGGTGCGGCTAGGATGCCCATGGATAGTTAGAAAGAGGAATCGTGTTGTATAGATATAGAGAGCGCGCGTTTGTGTGGGAGGAAAAGGTTCACTGGCGGTTTATGGGGAGCAAAGCATCTGTATACATGTATTGTATAGAACATCTATCTCCATCGGCAATTCATTCCCCCCCGCCGGTTAGTGGACATGCGCGTGCCAATTCCCTCCCACTCCCCTAATGCGTCAAACTCTTCCTCCCCTTTAATCTCCTCCTTTTCAGCACCCCCCGTCCACCGGGCGTCCGTTTCCTCGCCAAGAACCCTAACCGCCTCTTCCGCACTCTATGACTCGGATTATACGTATCCCGCGGCCCACAGCGCACCTGAAGTCCCACGAGCCCGGGGTTCGCACTTATCTTTGGCATCAACCGTGCCGTGACCCCCAATCCCGTTCCCCCCACCGCGGCGCGGGCGGGGGGTGTTAAGCCCATTGGGGTGAAGGAGATGGTGGATGGGCGGAGGGGGGTGATTTTTGTTACTATAGTTCTTGTGTCGAGTTAGCTTGTAATTAGAAGGCAAGGAGGAGTGGAGGGGGGGGTACCGGGTGAGCCGGGGTATGGGGGTACACGGGGGGCGCTGGGTTGAACGATGAAGGAGGAAGAAGGGGGAGGGTGTGCGGAACATGGCTTTGTTTTGTTTCGGAGTTTGTGGGTTGATTGGTTGGTTGGTTGATCGATCGCGGGGTATCTAGAGAAGTATGTACCATACTGCTAGAGGTGAGTGGAATAAAAGTGAGGTTAACCAACTTAATCTTTAAAACCTAACCCTGCCGAGATTAATCAATGGCACCATCCATAACTTGTCACTCGTACTGTTTTAGGGTTCGAATGGTAAGGTACAGTAAGGTACCATACGATACGATACGGTAACGTACGGTAACGTACGGTAAACTTACCAGGCGCCGTTTACTGACCGTCATAAAGCTTTAGAGCATGATCTTAGATAGTGCGATGCTCATATCTTGCCAAGAATGCCTAGCCTAGCCGATACTTTGTGGGGAGTTGATTACTTCAACTTGAGGTAAACATGTACGATGGAACACAGGACCACCCAACATCAGAATCCAGAGGGGGGAGATGCCATTTTCCGGTATTTTATCCCTCTAGTGTACGGTACGTAAATTACCGTATGGTATCGATCCTGTAAGGTACGGTAACGTACCGTATTATTCGAACACTATACTGTTTTGGCGGAAATTCTTTTACTACCGTATGATAATAGTATTATGATAGAGCTGAGTGGATGATTACAGTTCAGTAATGGCTCCTCTCCTTACGTCCAGTGTTACACTCTCCTCATTTTTTTGTTTTTTTTTATAGGTTTCGGTAGGATCGCCAACAGGGATGTTTTTTCTTTTTCTTTTTCTTTTTCTTTTTCTTTCCCTTTCTTTCCAGTTGTTAGCTTTCTCCTTATGATGCTCCCGAAGTTTTATTTCAGGGCCTATTAGACTGAAGATTACGTAGGCACTTAAGCCAGTCCCGTGTCGTACTTTTGTGATAATATTATTATCAAGGGAATTGTAAGTATTTAGAAAGCTTCAACTAAGGACGTGAATATGTATGATATCTTGGGAACAGTCCTCCTCCTCCTCCTCCTCCCCTGCTTTAGCCTCATTCAATGTTTTTATCTATACATTGGGGGGGATAAGGCCGCTCCTTGGACCTTTGCAAAATCCGACAAATGAGTGGTATTATAACTAGGACCAAATTAATTCCCAGAAAATTTATTTTATTGGGCGTAGCCAGGTATCGGCATTGCCGTGCAGTATAGTACCATTCGTCGGAACTCTCTTTCACTTCAGAGCATACGGTAGCGAAACCCAAGTTATGATAATACTGGATGGCAGTGGGCTTGCAAGACGCTTATATAAACACCTACTATAATAATATTATTGTGTAGAACAAAGGGATTATCTAGACTAACTTTATCCTCCTCCTTTTCATCATCATGCTTTTGCGTACGTTATCTAATCTACCTACTTACTCAATCATTTCCCCAATCCCGCCACACACTAGTTGCTTGCTTGCCGGAGGGAAAACAGCTGGGTGTTTGTCGGGGGAAAACAAATTTTCTTCCTCTTTTTCTAGACATGGTATCATATTATCACATCATACGAGAGAACCATAGGGTCAATTAATTGGAGGGAAATATCATAGGCGGGGTTTAGGGCAAGTGGAAAATATCAACTAATCAGAGAAGATTCTGCAAAAAAATATTATTATGATAATATACTAATATTATTATGGTGTCGCCCAACACTAATTTCTCTGGAAAAATGCTATTGGATTTATTTATTCGTTTTTTTTTCTTCGAATATTATATACATTCCATTAAATTTTCACCTCTTATCGCAATATTTCTAAATTGTGCCTGGCGAATGGGGCCTTCATAAACTGGCAAATTTACCCCATTAATCCTTTATTTTATTTTTCCATCGTCGTTACGTTGTCCAGTGCGGGAGTGGCACTTTTTTTTTCTTTCTTCTTCGGCTAAACCCTATCTTAACGTCAGTTAGGTTTAGAGTGAGACAGGCGAAGACGCAAGTGACGGATGGGGAGGGTGGGGAGGGTGAATGTGAGAAAGCCTGGGAAGAGGAAGAGGTGGAGAGAATAGTAATAGGTGATCCCGTGACTAAATAACTTTTAGGTTCTCACTCATATGCATGAGTGGCCATTATCGTTTATTTATATATGGTGCTACTTGTTGACCCACTACCTCGTCGAGGGAGAGAGGAAGGGAGTGATAGATATTCTTGCTTGCTCGCTTGGCATAGCCTTCTTTACTCTAATTCCCTATGGTAGTAAAGGAAAAAAGAAGAAGAGAGAGGAAAAACGGTAAAACAGAAATACATAAAGTTGGACAAAAGGGAATAGAGTATATAAAAAAAAGATAGCGTGATATAAGCGCTTTGTACCAATATGTGGGGAACAAAAGAGGATAAAAGAACAGTTTTACAAGAATGGTTCAGTCAACAATAGATGCTTAGTTAACGCCCGTGTGAGGAGAGACCCACGCCTACGCACGGGAAAAGGTAATGGTGGGAAAAAATGCAACGAAAATAATGAGATGCCTCGATGTGAGGATAAGAGTGGAAAGGAGACCAGCCTCTCCGTAAGAGACGAGACGAGCCCCGTATCGGGTAACCCCTTAGCTCTGATTAAAGTGTGTTGAAGATAATCGTTTTAGTAGTGTAGATGTCATTACATAAATGAGACACGCGGACGACTTTTCGTAATTGTAGCTTGGAATCCCAGAGCTTTGCAGTCGCCACGCCGCGCAGTGAGTCACAGCTGAGACGGTGGTTTGGATTGGGGAGGAGATGGGTTTATACCTCCTGTGTTTGCTCCAACCGAAGTATTTATTTCTGACCCCAATTGACTCGGGGTTGATGATGCATGAGAGCTTGTGGCCTGATGACCGTGGAATGATGATATACTCACTGGTGTTGGCGGCGGGGGGAGATTCTGTTGATAAGTGCGGGGCGAACGTGTGGGTGGTGCAGGAGGTCGATGCGGCCTCTGGTCAAAATATCCGGACCCAGCAGAGGGTCCGGGGGTAGGTGGGGGTAGAGAAGGAAGTGCGCGGTGGGAGCGGCCGCCGTCATCGAAAGAAGAAACAGAGGGCGTTTGTGATGGCACCGAGGAGCTTCCGCTGCTCATGGAAGCCGGAGTAGAAGGCAGTGTTTCGTCGGACCGTAAGCTGGCCCTTCTCATTGCAGGATTTGGTATAGGTGGCCCTGTTCTGGATATAGGTTGGGCACCCAATGGAGGCGGCTGGTGCCTCATAAACGAAGATTGCTGTTGGATGTGGGGGCCTTGGATAGTAGGATGAATTCGAGGAAAGAAAGGGGACTCAGACTCAGTCACTGGCGCAACAAATGCCTCCTGCTGTTGCTGTTGGGTAGATCTCATGACGGCGTCTCTGTATCGCGCAACGTCAGATGGCGATCTGGAGCGGCGTACAGGCGAAACTGGATATGCCCTCGATGCTGAGGGGGGCATAGATTGGGCACCTGAAGGATGATATGTGCCTGAATCATGACTAGAAGGGGATGTATAAGCACTTTGGTCAGAGGATGTGGCTGTTCCCGAGCCGGTGGGACCGCCTCCTCTACTAGGCCCGGGCGCAGGAAGCGCAATCGCACTTGCCCCACTCGCCACACTAACCGAACTGCTAGTAGTAGCAGACCCCACAGTACCAGCAATTGGAGCGCTCTCAAGCTTTGGCCTCTTCCGGTTGGCTTCAGCTTGTTCTGTGGGAGAGTGAGCAGCGGTGGAAAGGTCGGAAGTCTCGTGAATCTTACCGCTTCCTTCCCTACCTTCTTTGCTCGCTTTCGACTTGAAGTCTGAGAGATACTGGATATACTCTTTGTAGCTGTCTGTCTTTTTGTACTCCAGCAACTCCGAGTTGTACTTCTCTTTGGCTATCGAGGCTTCATGCTCATACGATTCCTTGTTCTCCGGATCCAGAACCTTCCACTTTTCGCCAACAAGTTTCGCGATATCCGTGAATGATAAATTTTGCCCTTTGAGTTCATCTCGAACGCCTGAACTGGGGGTCAGTATCCAAAAGTAGGGTATCGCCATCCGACTCTAGCAAAGGACTGCTCACGATTTGCAAACATGACGTACGCGGAGGGAGGTTTCTCCGGCGCATGTTCATCAGGCTTACATTCGACAAAACGTTAGTAAACAGTTTTTCTGACGCTGGAGTTTGGGAGTCCTTTGTTCTGTGCAGTGGTACCTTTGGATGGCGTCTATATTTTCTTTTTCCTGTGGGTGCAATACCTTTTCCAGAATCCTGCTTAAAGGGCTTTGGCGATGACCTGTCCTCAGGCTCAATGTCGTCGGAAGGATAATTGTGAATAGATGTCAATGCTTGGGTTGGTGGAATCCCTCTTGCACTCGCAATCTCCCGTTGCAAAAGCTGACGTTGAAAACAAGGTCAGTGACTACACCACTCTATTTTCCCTATTACCACCGCCTCAGAGAAAAGAAGGAAAAAAAAAATACATGCACATGTCGACATCAGAACTCTGCATAGAAAAAAGGGGAAAGAGAGGGCAGCAAGACAAGAAAGGAGCAAGGCAGCGCCAAAAAATAACCACCAAAGGTAGGCAAATGGTTATACAAGAATATTATCTTACCCTTCGATGACCTAACTTGAAATTTAGGAAAGCTCTAAAGGGTTACAGTTAGAAACCCCTACACAAAAAAAATATTAAAACGGGAGGAGGATATCTCACAGGTCTTGTTCTGTAATATCCATCACAGCCTCCCATTTTTCAAACCCCTCTTCACTAAGCCGCCCTAGGTACTGCGAGAGTCCCAGTCGAGCCAACACCTCCTCCAGATCTGTCATATACACAACTGTTTATTACCTGGGCGAAATAACCTCCGAGAAAGAGGGATTTCCCCAGATGGTATACCAAAGTTATTACCGGGCACCCAGACACTCTTCTGCTACTGCGTCTCTTGACTGTAGCAGTGTATGTTAATATGTTCGGCTCAGGAACGGAAACCGATAAAAGTGTAGCTGGGTCGCCAACGTTCAAGCTGTCGATGTTGCAGGAACGCAGTCGATGTGTACGAACAAGCCCAGACCATAACAAAAGTCTCAGACTAATAAAAAAAAAAAAAAATTCCCGTCGAAATTGAAGCGTTGCGCCGCTCTCCCTCTCCAATCCAATTAAAAAATGAAGGGGAGGGAGGCGAGTTTAGCCTCAGGGTGGCTAAAGTTGTGTATATGGCAGAGAAGTATGGCTGCAAGATTGAAGGCGTTCTAATCTGAAGAAATTTCGTTAAGCACGGTATCTAGAAACCCAGGGTGTGGGATTCGGCTTTGATAGAAGAGGGCACAATAGTAGAGATCTACCAGACAGCCCAACTAAGTGATGCCCACCGCGTTAATCGGCGCACGGCAAAACTATCCTCGGGGAGCCAATGCGGCGCCAAATGGCACCGAAATGTCTTTTTGGAGGGTCAATAATAACTGACACGAAACTGGGCGTAGCTAAACCGAATACGGTCAAGTAGGAGCCCAAATTACAAAAGTAGGAAAATTCCCACAGTTAAAAAATAAAATACCAAAAGGGATGGGTACGACTTCGAGTTCTCGATCCCCCGGTCGTAAGAAAAACACGAAAACGGAGTGCCGCTTTACAGATTTGGAGCAATTATCCGGGGGGGAGGGGATGGTTGAAACTGGTTGCTAAGGAAGTCACTGGCGGTGAGAGTTGGCGACGACGATATCAGAACCAGACCCGTCCTCCACGCACATAGCAAAGCAAATTGTTCAAAGGGTCCCGTGGATCGAAATTTGTAAGGGTGATCACCCGCAATGACGGTAGTGCCAAGGGAGGATAAAAGAATCAAGTATTCCCTTTGATGGAGACTAGGTTGCAGAAAATGATAGAAAAATCTGAGTGTTCGGGAGGAGTGATGCCGTTTGGTGTAGATCAAAAGTTATCTATGTGCCTGAAAAGGGAGATGAAAATGACGATACTCCAGCGGCAAACCCTCAGAAAAGGACAAGTGTGACAACCGAGCACGCGAGGAGAGAGTTTGAGAAAGAGAAAGGTGCTAATGGGTCGCCGACGATGGGGGGGAAGGGTGAAGTGAAAGTGTGGGTTGGAATGGGAGTTACGGATGGCCTGGCTGTCTGCGTGTGTATGCGTATGTGTAAGTGAATCCCGGTAGTGGATGTATGCGAATGGTGTACGCCGGATGCGTATCGGCATATGTAGACTATGTGTCTCCGATATGTACGCCCGCAGTTGGGGTGGACAGTGCACGGTACTGGAATACCTCCTCTGGTATGTGTGCGAAAATGGAGTATAGTATAGTAAGCAATGTGAGGTGAGAGCGAGTGAGCGAGGGAGTAAGTGGCAGGAAAGCAAAGATCGAGTGACTGCCAAGGGGCTGCTGATGCTGCCTTCAGAGGATAGGGAAGTATTTTCCTTTTCTCCTACTCACCCCTACGGGTAGTGCGGCGAGAACATGCCACTCAGGGTCGGAGGAGAGCAGCGGGTTCTTCCTGCTTATTGAGTTGCCTCCACGACCGGTGGTGCTTCTGAAGCTGCCTGGAGTCGCTGAAATATGATGCCGATGATGTTCCACCACTTAAAGCCCCTCTTCTCTCAGTCTGTCCCTTTCTGACACTGGGACACTCTGGGACACTTCAGTCAGTTGGGGCACAAGCAAGGCCTCTCTTTTTCCTTTCCTTGCTTTTTTTTTTCCTCTTCTTTTTCGATGTCAAAAGGAAAGGAAAACGTCTTGTGGACAGGCTTAACCGGTCTAACTTGGTGCAACCGGCAGTCTGAAGAAAGTGACCAGAAAGCGGGAGTATGTCGAATGACGTTAGAGTTGACGGGGGTGATGGGCGATGGGGTGGGTACCTTCGTCCTGTTGTGCACGGCGCCTTCCTTGGTTGACTTGTCCCTGGCTACCAATTTCTATTTTTTAAATTTTTTCCCTCTCTGTCCTTCCCTAATCCTTCGGTTCTAAATGAGCCTACGGGAGGAGGAAGAGGGCTCCACCATTCACTCCGTTGCTAGGAAGGAAGGGGGGACCTACCGAGACACATAAATAACAGCCAGCTACCTCTCTGTTGCTGGAGTTGCAATTGGCATAGTTACATGCCGATTACTGTAACATACATACATACGTCTCGTACATGTATGGTACTGTAGGGTACGGTACTGTCCTTTGCCAGGTGCTCCTTCGTGTTGCCGTTCCGGCTCACGGGTGAACCAAGGGGGAGGCTTACGGATATGAGGGGGAACATACGAGTAGTTGAAAGGATACTCGTACAAAATTATCCTGGACGTGGTCATAGACAGTGGTTCCCAAAGGGGGCGTTGACTGTTGTTGCCCTGTTTTCTGTCCGACAAATGCACTATGACGTCGGCGGAGCTGCGGAGGGCTTAGTTTTTATTTGAGGAGACCTCCCGAAAGAAGGGCGCTTCCTTGCGACAGGCGAAAGGGCGACCTCGACTCACGCACACGCCCCACGAAAAAAAAAAAAAAAAAAAAAAAAAAAACACGAAAAAAAAACACAAAATAAATTCCTATGGGGCAGATATGAGAGCGAATCCTGTCCCAGTGCCCGGACCCGTTTGAATATTCGATTTCGGAAACAGCATGCAGACTGGTTAATAGAAGCACTGTCAAAAAGAAACAGCACAAAAATTCAGAATAAGTACCAGGGACATTTTCCTAGGCAGTCAATCTTATACAAAATGGTAGAGTAAAGGGTTTGGATATCACCATCCCTCACCCCTATACCGATCCCCGACAGAACATCATTCATCCTAACACTCCCGAGGTCACAGCAAATTAACGATTAAAAATACCGCTATCAGGGAATGGAAGGGGGAGCACAAACAAATGAGGTGGAAGCGGAGTTATCGTAGACAATGGGAATTGGGAGAAGGGGGTTCGAACTAGATACCCATACGGCACCTTAGAGACGCAACGCACCTCACACAATGGTTCACCCACATACAGGTATCATCCACATAGGAGTACGGAACCACACAACCGCACAACCACACAACCACACAGCCATAACTATGACGCGCACCGACGCCAGGCCCGCAGAATTGGGCACGGGCATGCCGGTATCATCGTCGACGGGGGTGAATTGCAAGGGGAGGGAATGGGGGGAAGGTGCGGTGGAAGAGTTTGGTTGTGTGGATCCAGTCAGCGAACAATGGCAGCGCGATGTCGGCTCTTCCCCAAATTCGATAACACTTCCTCAGAGTACTTGTAACTAGCAGGGGTCAAATCAATAGTGATCGCATCCCTCAAGCGAGATCGGGGTGTCCTCATTGTCAGAAACGCCCCAGACGCCCTCTGGTCCAAACGGGTTCGCCCGAAACAATGAGAGCCTTTTTTTCCTCTTCATGGGTTTCGGTCAAAAAGTTGTGCTCCAAGATTCGATGCACAAAAAATACGGTATATATGCCGAGAGCCCCCCCAGGAACCCCTCCGCTGTCGTGGCATTTCTATTATACGTTTTATTTTTGTTATCCGGCCTGATAAAACCCGGCAAACTGGAAGCTGAGCTTGCGGCAAGAGTTAAATTCTTTTAAAAAATAAAAAAAAAATTCGGGGAGATCACTCACTATGAAACCCCTCGGGAAGAGAGCTTTGCTCTTCTCTGAAGGTTTTCGATAGAGCCAGAGTAGCAGCCTTTCCTTCCCTTCATGTGTCGGTACTCGTGTCATGCGTACCGCCCGCTCATCCACTCTTTTTTTTCTTTTTCCCTTTTCCTCCTTCTCTCTTTCCTCCCCTCTCCCATTATGCCCTTGTCCCCTCCCCCATCTTTCTCGCTACCAATATCTCCCACTCCTTTCCCTCACTTTGCTGGTCTTAAACTGGATTGATTTTGAAGGATGATCAGTACCAGAATAGAGGCAATAAAATAAATGAAGGGTGGGGGGAAATCTATTGTTTGTGAGTTTACCGTATATTCTGATGAAATTCGCTAACCCCGTCCCAGGATGTGTTATTTCCGACCCAGTAAGATATCGTATTTTTCCACATTTGGGCCTGAACAATGAATTGTAGTTGGCTACTTCAAGTTGGTCTGAAGTCGCCAATGAGAAATGCCCTCTGAACCCTAATTCCGCTCTCTTACTGGGCCGGAAATAACACATCCTGGGACGGGGATAGCGAATTTCATCAGAATATACGGTATTTGCTGATGAAGCTTTTTTCATTTCATTTTTCCTTTTTCATTTTTTCTTTCCTTTTTCCTTTTCATTTTTTTCTCCTAACCCTTGTGTGCCAGGAGAGCCGAACCTCAAGATCCGAGAATTCCTACCGGCATTACGGGGATGTGGTGGTGGTATTTGAGGACAAGCTCATGACAGAGATTGGGAAGATCCTGAAACTTACCGTTAGCCGGTAACCGCGCAATTCATGCTGAACTTGCCGCTCGCTGAGAATCCTTTATCGGGTCCATGACTCAGTTCCACCAATTAGATAAATTTATAAGGGCCTAAGCCGTCTCAACCAACCAAAGCTTCACGCTGCGATCCTCCGGCCCCATCCATCAATTTAAACGTCGACCCCCGATCTTTCCAAACTCACCCCTAACATCCCTGTCCCTTTATCAAAGAAACAAACTCCCATACTAATGCCTTCCAAAGACGAAGATGCTGAGTTTGCAAAGGTGCCTCCACCTGCTTGTTGTCCTCCGCCCTCCCTATATTCGATCGAATGAAGGTTTGCTGACTCGGTTGCTTGCCGCTACACTTCAGGCCTACCAAGATCTGATTGAGTAACAAACCAAATCAAATTTTGTTAAGCACGTGATTTTCGCTGACCGCCCTTTTGCAGAGCTGAGAGACATGCAGCTACCCTGGAAAACCAATTGAATTCGCTCGAGCACAAATTGGATTCGTTTCTAGCCGAGCATGAGGGCAAACACCCCGAATCCAACAACAAAACCAGCGTCTCGGAAAACATTGGCGGTGCTTTGGGGGCGCGGGTAAATGCACCGCAAGATGGCGATGTGGAGAGAACTCCGAAGGACTCTCAATGAGCGTGTGCGATGGTTTTGACGGGTGGGATGGTAATGGCATTGTTCATGGAGCTTGGATAAGCTGGGTTGTCGTTTCGTGCTTAGCGATTGCTGCTTATTAAGGAAGGGGGTGCGACGGAATGGATATTGTCCAAATCTGCTAGAACCGTTCTGGATATTAAAATAAAGTATGACCTACCGCTGTCACGATTTTTGTATGTACCGGGCTATCCTTTGGTACTGTCCCCAGCGGATCACTTTTCAAACCCGGTTTCCACACGATAGCCTATTGGGCATCGCTGGGAAGAAAGCTCCTTTACGCATACTTTCAGTGTGCAAATCAGTGCGGCATACATTCTCTGACCATTCACAGTGGATACCGTACAACAACCCGACTTCAACAATTATTGGACGACTCGTCACTCGAGCCAACCGGAAATAGGATTGGAAGCTGATTAAGGAAACAGGAATTGGTTAAACTGATATAATTCATTCTAAGCCAATAGCGAGCTAATTTTCCCTGGAGCCTCAAAAGAACCTCGACAAATCAAAATCACCAGCTGCATTCTTGACGGCAACGCCCTTCTCGGTAGCTATCGCATCGATCAAATCTTTTGGGGTCACGTCGAAGCTAGGGTTATAGACATTGATACCCCTGGCTGCCGTGGCCACTGTCCCCACGTTCTCCAAATCCACCTCCATGTCAACCGTGTCATTCTTTGCCAGCGGGCCCCGGATAACGGTTACCTCCTTTCCAGGCCGATGCTCGATGACAATGTCCTTGCCCGAAGCTGTCTTCATATCGATGCTCGTAGTCGGCGCAGCCACAACAAACTTGGCACCGTGATATTTAGCAACAATGGCTAGCTGATAGGTACCAATTTTGTTGGCCGTGTCACCGTTGGCAGCTACACGGTCTGCACCTACGATAACAGCAGCTATGGATTTGAGGCTCATAAGGGAGGATGCCATCGAGTCTGTGATTAATGTCGCCGGTATCTTATCGTGAACAAGCTCGAACGCCGTCAATCGGGATCCTTGGTTATAAGGACGGGTCTCGGTGCAGTAAGTGTGCGTCAAGTTCGAACCGGAGTGCAACGAGCGGATGATGCCCAACGCAGTGCCGTAGCCAGCCGTTGCAAGCGAACTAATGACCGAAATGAATAAAAGACCTATACTTCAGCTACGATATTCCCCAACCATAATCGCTCGTCGTCCCCTATCATCTTCCATCTACCCACCTTCGTCCAACAAACACCCTAAAATAGCAATGGGGAGGAGGAAGGAATAACAAACCCCGTATTACAATGAGTCAAAACTGCAACCCTCCCTTTCACTTCCCCCTCTCCAACCTTAGCATTCCCCAAAATCCACTCGGCCCCAAACCTTCCAATGTTCTCGTTGTCCTTGACATCGTCCACCAGCATCTTTTCCGCGGCCTCGACATACCTCCCCACTACCGTCTCCGCACTCCCCGCTTCAGCGTTGACAACGGCCTTCAGCTTCCCCGCCGCATCTGCCAAATTAACCGCAGTGGGCCGTGATTGGACCAAGTAATCCAACTGCCCGTGGACATATGCCCTCGCATGCCCCGCACTCTCCTTGTCTTTGCTTGACGGCCCTCCTCCGGAGCCCAGCTCAACCGCCAAAGCCAATGCAGCCACAATCGCGATTGCGGGCGCACCACGCACAACCATACGCTTTATCGCATCGTAGGCATCTTCGCATGTACGTATGGGGACGTAGACTGACTCGTGGGGGAGCTTTAGCTGATCGAGGATTTGCAGTGCTGGGGGGCTGGACGTGTACAGAATCGCTTGGAGGGACATGTTGCGTAGATAAAGAGTAATCGTAGAGACCAAATAAACTAGAGATAGAGTAGACGAGAGAATGAGGGGGTAGAATGAAGGAAGAATGGGGTGCGGGGGTTAGAAATGAACCTGTGCCAAACACCCGACACCCGGCTGGTGGACTTTCTCTCGGCTTTGCTTCCGGCGGCAGATGGCGACTGGCAGCGGAAGAGCTAGGAAAGTTTCCCAACCCCCCTCCGCCAAGACTTTTCGTGTGCGGTATCGGGCTGCCCCCTCTTCGCGGATGCCGGACAGGCACAGCTAGGATAAATATAATAATATTATGATGTTGTACCCCTCTTGGACCGCCCTCGGAGCGGCAGAAATCCCGTACCGTTCGCGGTTCGAGAGACTTTGGGGGAGGGGGGGCTTCTTCTCCCCCCACTCCGGATACTGTATGATCCCTCGCGACTTTAGGTGGGATGTCTGCAGATTGTTTGTTGGGAGCTGAAGTTGCTGGCTTTAGTGGCGAATCCCGACCCACCTGATCGTACAGTACCGTACTCGTACATTCTCTATTGATGTACGGCATTACCGACCAATTCCCTACTAACTTGTCGTATGATACTCCAAGGAGTTGCCAGTTTTTTTCTCTTTTTCTTTCCCCTTTTCCCTTTTCACTTTTTCCTTTTCATGTTGAGGCGATCATTGGTTCTGGTGAGCAAACGGGCGGACGGGAAAGGTACTGGCACGCGAAAAAAAAGTTGATATTTCAAAAAAAAAAAAAACTCCGTATATACCGTATATACACCTTGGTAAAAGGGAAAAGGCGAAAAATGCAAGGAAAAAGAAAAGAAAACCAAGAGACCCTTTTGCCAATCCCCAATATATATGCTAGGAGTAGAATCACTTTTCCCCTTTCCTTTCCTTTCCCGATTTGGTAAATAAGACGTAAATCACCGCAAAAGAAATGGGATGGGGGGAGTCGTAGTTTGGTGTTGCGTCTTCAGTTGATGTCTGGGATAATCCTCATGAAGTAGTCTCTGCAACAGAAAACCTTTGGTAGTAGTCCTGTCCTGTGATCTTGCTTCCCCTCCTCAGGATCCCAGATGTCCCAGTGCCTGTGTAATAATCCTTTGGTCTCTCTTTACCATCGGTTGTTGCCCTCCCCTTGTGGCCCGCTTCGGGTCTGCCTGGTAAAGTGTGAACGCCTTGACCATCAGTTACAACATGATGACCGAAAAGTTCTGTATTAGCGAACTTCTCTGGCAGCGGCGGAACCGGTTCGATTGCCGGTAAAGAACTCTGGGCGTCCAATGTTGAATCCTGGTCCTGGGCAAGCGCCGATGTGCTTCTTCGGCGTCTAAGGAAAGATCGTGATTTCTTGATCTTGACTGCAGGATTGCTGGTAGGCAATTCCGGAGCGGGCTCCCCCTTAAGCACCGCTTTGAAGTCCCCGTATGAGCATCTCCTCTTGAGAGCTGCCACCATGCTCCTTGCCATTGACTTCTTCCTCCTTACACCCAATTCAGCTCCCTCATTCACTTTTCGGGGAGAGGCGTCCTCGCCCATTACTATCGAGTTTGTATCGTGTTGCATTCTACTGCGTGTGGTTCGACTATTTACTGAGCCCGTAGAACTGTATCCTGAATCGGCACCACTACAATCTTGGAGACTTGGTCGCTCCAGGCCAATTTGAGAATTGGGTCGTAGCCCCAAAGAGGCACCTCTGCCGACTTGTTCTCGTTCCGACCGTGGAACAGGTTCGTCGTCGTCGTCGTCATTATATATGGGTAACTTCTCAAACGCATCATAGAAACTCGTCTCCTCGGGAGAATCTGAATCCAAGCATTCCATATTAGGACCTAAATCTAGGTCTGGTATTGCATGGATATCCACCTCAACTGTCGGACTCTGAGTAAAACTAAAAGGACTCCCCGGAACCCCACCCCCCGAATCCTGCACCGTAACCCTTGGCGATGAGGGCACCAGGCGAACCCCACGAAAAGGGGCTATCGAGTCCATGCTCCTAGCTCGGTGCACTCCTCGTGCCGGTCCGATATTTGGGCCCTGACAAGATATAGCAGGGCTTTGACAAGACGGTTCTTGTTCAGCTGAAATTCTTGGGGACGCGGGTGCAGAGGACGGAGCTGGAGATGCAGCACCGTTCACGATTCTTAAAGACCCTCGTTTAAATGCACCAATGACACTATATCCTGAGGGTGATATACAACGTCCAGCATCTAATTCAACAGGCGGGACATACGGCGGTTGGGAGAAATAGTCCACGTAATCCCCATAATCCATTGTCAGGCTCTGGCATTTGGTCCTTCTAGTGGCAGTTGCAGGCGGTGCAGCCAGAAGTTGCGATCTGCGTCTAACTGTTCCAATGGCACCAATCGTCCTATCGCGTTCGTTGCGCGTCGTGAACGACCCCGCGCTGCTACTGGCCCTAGAGTGCCTGACCGTGCTGCCTGCCATCCCAGTAGAACATTGGTTTCCCCCAACCCACGTCACTGCCAGATCTCCAAATTCTGCGCTCATTCCCAGATCGGCGTATACAGGAAGTGTAATTGATCCGACCAAACGATTCCCCCCACTCCCAGCACATTTACCCCCCAACACCTCAAATTCCGGTCCCAAGTGATGGGTGACATCTGGCAAGACAGCCCTTGCCTGAGGAATAGAGAATCTATTCTTAAGTGGGTGGTCTCGAGCCTAAACCAAGCCTTAGTAAATGTGTTTCTTTCCTCCTCTGCGGTTTGCCCCCGTTGTTAGGAGAAGTTTTCCAAGCACCCCGCAACAAAGCAGGAGAGAGAGCGAGAGAGAGAACAAACCGTGACGGAATTTGTACGAGGTTTGGTGAGTTTGGTTCGGGGGGGGGAGGAGCGTTGGCATGGTTTCCTAGTCGATGCTCCGAGGGGAGAGAGAGTGTAGTGCCCATATCTAAGACGGACGAATCTCACGAGGAATATTCCTTATGGGAATATCCTTTGGTGGAAAAGCGGCTCGTTAAAACCAAAGGCCGGGACCGGACCGACTTAGACTGGGTGCACTCAGGAAGAGGGCGAATGTCGGACTAACGAGGCATGAGACCAAGACGTCAGCAGGACGTCAGCAAGGAGTTCTCCGCCCGCGCAGACGAAGGGAATCACAATGTGAGCAGAAAGTGCTTAATAAGGCAATGTATCAGGAGCAACAGGTAAAAGGGATTATTGTGAAGAGAATGGAACAAGAAAGAGGGAGCAAGGAAGCGATGATGACTGGCGGTGCACGGGAGGGGAGTGCGGGAGGAGAGCAGGTTGGATATGGACGAGAGGAAAGGGGAGGGAAGAGGGATGGAAGAGACCAAAACACGTAGGTGCACACAGACGCACACACACACACACGCTCACTCACTCACTCACTCACTTACACACACACACACTCATCAATCACCCACAGATGCGAACAACATAAACAGGACAGGGAGGTTATGATGATACATGGGGGAAGTCCTTGCCATCCGACAAAAACAGGGACGGGGCAGAAGAAAGAGATGAGAGGGAGGAATGGGCCGTGGAGTACGGGACCGGTACGTATGGTGCTAAAGTGCACAATTTTACTTTGCTGTGTGGGAGGTACAAGATGGGAGGGAGGGGAGGGAGGGGAAGGGTGGTGCTACCTGTGGGCGAACAAGAAAGTGGTAAAGCAAGAGGTTGGGTGAACATTGAACTCTGAGAATTGCATGACGGAAGTGATTGTCTGCGGAGAAGATGTCACGTCCAAATCAAGCAGGAAATATGAGAGTTTGGGCAGGGATTGGACGTTTCAAGTGGCGTATGAGAGTGCTTAACGCTTAACCGACGGGCGGCTCGTGCGTCCACTCATTTTTGCTCTCGTACAGTACTCGAATACTACCATGCACTCCTCCACAGTGGATAAAGTGAGGCTGCCTTGTTTACTTCTGAGAGTAAGCTGAAGCATATCCATCCATCTGCCATTCTAAGCCCGAGTGACATTATTATATAGCCTTCGGATCCCCCTCCTCCTCCGAGGGTAAAAGTACTGTACTTGCAAGGGACAGCACAGCACAGCACAGCACTAGTACTAGTACTCACTGTAGTCATCTCTGTCAGCGATATGGCTAACTTATTACTGCAGCGCTCATCAACTTGACAGGCACTCGAGGAGGGGTGTTCGTTCCCTAGTTACCCTGGACAGCCGTTAATCGACCACTGCCGGTACAAGTACGACACTGGTTACGGTATCGACAATGCTCAAAGAGCCGAACAAGATATCACAAAAGAAAAAAAAACACCCCGCATATTATCATACAGGTAAGTACTCGTCCCGTAAAGTGTTCGCCCAGCATGCATCAGATCACCCCCGCAGAACCCAGATCTCCCAATCATCCATAATCATCTCCCAGCCTCTACGTTTCTCCAATTCGCTCGCGCAGGATCAAGGGAGAAGAGTCTTGCGCGCACCCACCTAAAGTGCAGAAAAGCGCCTAACCCTATCAGGCGATCATCCTCAGCTCGTCTAAGTGGCCTCCATATTACAATATCATATACAGTGGAGTGAATAAATGACCTTTTTTTTCTCCCATCCTTATTCACTTTTTTGTTCAAATGATTCCAAATTACTGCACCATACTACCGTACTACTACGACTACTACTACTATCGGCACCGTATCTGTCGGAGAAGTGGTTAAGCCGGTTATCCCCCACAAAACCGTCTCCTCCCCGTTCGCATCCACTTCCCCCATACTCTATCCCATATGTAAATTTCTATATACGTAGTATCTAGCGAGACCACGTTACTTTACACCCCACCGCACCACTCGAATGGACTCCGCGCGAGGACGTTGGAGTTGCCGTTACTGGTAAGATCCGGCGCTTCTTTTTTTCTTTTCTTTCCCTTGTCTTGGGCTGGGGCTGAGAGGATCAGTTTTCGCCGTGTTTTTGTCCCTCTATCCAATTATTCAAATTCTTAAGGCATCCGGGTAGAAATCCTCCTTCCGAAACCTAAAACCCACCGGATGCATCAGACTTACCGCCCATGGATCAGCTGAAGAGCACAAGGTAACCCACATCGCCCCGGATCTCCGTCCGTGTGCCTTGAATCCGTCGCACAGTACCAGGGCACACGCCGATGCTGTTATGGAGCTGGTTGGAGGAGGCCGGGCTCAAAATACAACGCCCACTCCCGAAAATCTGCAAGAAAGCAAACCCCCTCCCGATAAGCCTAAAATTTTGATCCAGCCTCTGAAAAGAAAAATGAGAAAATATAAAAAAATGTGTGTGCGTGACACAAAATGGGGGGGCTGGGGATGGGGGATGGTATGGAGCGAGTGATGATGGGTGATGAAGAGACCATAAAGTGTGTTTTGGCGAGGGGAAATTGCTGCAAGTGAGTTCTTCCGGGGCGGCGTCTTGGGGGTTTGAGTGTGAGTGTGAGAGTAAGCAAGGGAACCAATGAGGGTAGTAGGGTGGGCCATTGCGCAGCGCTTTGAATGGTAGGGGTATGGGTCCGCGGTCTGGGCACCTTCCTGCATGTTTCTTGCTGATCAGCAGCGTGATTTGGGGATCGTGGGTGATGAGCGAAATATAGAATGAAATGAAATAAAAGGCCTTATCTACTCATCTTTGATCGCCTAAAGGGCTTGTATGATGAGAGCGCCGCGGCATAGAGCATGTTAGAAGTGGATCGCTCATGACGTGAGCCCTAGAGAAATGTAGTAGAATGTGATACGGCGTGCGCAGGGTGTGAGAGTTACGTTACCGCGATAATCAAGCAAAATTTGGGCTGAAGTTTTCGGACTTTCGTTAACTTCACCGATCGTCTCTCCATGTTTAAGTTGTGGCGAGTAAGCAGCCTTTGCGGCCTCTTGTTGGCTCGGTTGCCCCAATACAACACTTCTCGCCTTCCAATCCGACCTTGCCAGAATATCATGCTCGCGCCGCCGAATTGTAGCCGGACACCTGGGGTGGCAATTCCCCATACAAAGTGTCCCGCTTCGACTCGGCCGCGCGAGCACGGCACTGTTGAGACGAGCGGCGTCGATAACCCCCCCGAGAGAGGCAAACATAAGACGAGCAACGAGCTAAAATGTGTACGATAGGGTCAGGCTCACTTAAGATAAACTTTCACAACAATTTGAATACATCGGCCTCCAAGGATAACCTTTGTCCTTCTACTTATATGGGCTTGAGATAGCCCCGGTACTCTCCAAACTCACTCCGAGCTCAGCGTTCTCGATTATCATAGGCCAAGTTCCGAATGTCGGCGGATAGGCTCGAGGAGTGTAAGGTAATTCGTGTGGCGATAGTTTCCCTCCTAACTAGCTTTTGTCTGAGGCGGTTCCTCTCGGAAGAGCATAATGATTATTGGATACGTTCGGGGCTCTTTCAAACATCCACAAGTGTGGGCATTGATGAAAGCCCTTCTCAGGACAACCTAACCTCCTCACCCAGCCGTCAGCCTGGATGGATAGTGGCCCAGTTGAGTAGATTTATGATACATTGAACACACAGAAAACTCCCTCCACCGTAGTTGAGTCCCTTGGCGGGGCAAAGCATCCCACAACCCACCTAGTAGCACCCGGCCCGGCCATCCACACCTCATCCATTGATCCACCAGATAAGATAACCTTATTCAGTTCACCCACCAATCAACTCCCGATTCGTATTAACTAGTCTCAATTCTTCACACGCCCAGCGCACACTACAAACCACACTAGGAACCCTGGCCCCGCCCGTCACATATCCCTGTCCAAACAGAAAAATAGAAGGAAAATATTCCGCACCGTTTTTTCCCCACCACATAGCCTGATCAGGACGATAACCTTTTTTTCAACCACAGCCATCAATTCTTCCATCGGAAGCGACAAGAGAAGGAAAGGATACAAAAAGCAAAATGTCTCCGGAGGAAAGATTTGCCGGTATAAACCCCGAGCGCCTCGCAATGCTCCAGGCAAGGGAAAACCCTGCCCCGAGGGATTTCTCTAGTCGAGGTCGTGGCCGGGGCCGAGGCGGGAGAGGCGGTGGTGGAAGAGGAGGTGGGAGGGGAGACTATCAGGCGAACCGGCAAAGATTCATCTTTAACGAAGGCGTTGTTTCTCCTGCTACGGCGAACGGTGGGACCAAAGAGTCCACGCCCGCCGAGGAACAACTCTCGGGGGCGGAGATGAGGTTAGCGTTTAAGAAAAGCCAGGAGAGGAGGAGTGACGCTGTAGCCGAGAGTGGTGCCAATGGTGTGGGTGGTGAGGAAAGGAAGAGGAAAAGGAATGACGAGGTTTCAATTCATTCCTTCACATGGAGTGGCATTTACTAATTATGTATAGGATACTACCGCAGTTGGATCTCCAACACCTAAAACTTCCAAAAAGCGCAAGAGCAGCGAGGCCAACGGTGTCGCTGCCGTTACTAATGGCACCCCGACTGTGGACAAGAAGGAGAAGCATAGGAAGAAAGAAAAGAAGAGCAAGAAAGCGGAAAAGGCCAAAAAGCATGCAATGGAAATGAAAGAAGAAGAAGCAACAGCCCCTCCTATCGGCGGAACAGGCTCTTCATCAGAGCAACTGCCAGTAGATGACGACTCAAACCTCTCCAAAGAAGCCAGGAAAGCCGCCAAAAAGGCAAGGAAGGAAAAGAAGGAAAGGAGGGAAAGAAAAGAAAAGAAGAAGGCTGCGAAAGCCCAGAACCCTCTCAATGACGACGTGGAATCTCGCGAAGATACTTCTAAATCTAAGGTACAATAAAAATCCCTTCCCTCCCGCAGACCATACTATAAGATAAACCAACTAACCAACTACCCAAGCAGCCAAAGTCTAAAAAGGACAAAAAGTCCAAAAAAGATAGTTCCGGAGAGACCTCCTCTTCATACTTGCACTCTACCCCAGCAAAAAAACCCAAGAGATCTAAAACGGTTAGACTTTTCGAATCTCGCATTTTAACACCCTATTCTAACGATCCCTAGGAAACCTTAGCAGGGGCAGAAGGAGCACAAGCGAAGTTGAAGTGGACCGCAGCAGCAGCAGACCTCCCTGGAGATGATCAGCGAAAGTCAAAGTTCCTGCGATTACTAGGTGCTGGCGCTGGCGCATCGGCTGCGGCGATACCAACTACTAATGGTTCGGCTTCGTCGTCGTCGTCTAAGACTAGAGAGAAAGAGCTCGAGAGACAGTACGATGCTGGGCTTAAGATGAAGGCGGAGAACAAGCGGAGGGGCCTTGGTGCTTAATATGGCAGGTCCTACTTTTTTTTCAAAAAAAAAAAGCCCCCGATGGAGGCGAATTACTGGTATGAGATATTATGGTTGGTTGATTAATGCTCCCTATCGGTGATAGGATGACGGGAAAAAGTTAAAATTACAGGGTAGAAATCGGTTCATTTATATAGGGAAATGACAAAAAAGTAATGGTGTTTTTGAAAATTACTGTACGCAGGCTAGTGAATTTTTTCGAGAAATTATTCCCGGGAGTCTCAGGTTTCTTTGGCGGTGTATGGTGTCCGAAGCTATATCTGCCTTTGCGCCGGGGAGGGGGGGCTAGCTTGGAAATTTACATTACAACATAGATTTCGACGATCCAGTGGACAAGAGGATATAAACTCTCAATGCGCACACGCTTCCCTCCCCCTGCTACAACCCGTTCCCGCAGACCAGCAACCATTGTATACAGTGCGGACACCACTTAATTCGAATTATTTAATATGGAAAAAGATCTCTTCTTCAACAACCACTCCTCAAAATTCTCCCAATCCACAGACCTCACTTAAAAGAACATCCGAATGAGCTCGAAAACGATACCTCCGAATACAGCGAACCCGACAACGACTAAACAGTCATTGCGCTTATTAGTACCTTATGCAGGTAGGTAGGGCTAGGCAAGAGAAGAGAAGAACATACTCAACCAACCCTGAGAAATCGGCGACTTGAACTTTTGCTTCTTGACCGACTTCTCGGGCTTGCCACGCTTGGATTCTTCGCGTTTGGCGAACTTTTCGTTTGCTTTGCGTTGTTGGGGTGTTTGTGCCTGTTCCCTCCGGGTCGTCCGTCCATCCGTTAGTCCCGGATTTGTCGTCACATAGAAGGTTCTGTAGTGGAAAGGGGAGGAGGAGAACACACCATGACGAGGAAGTGAAGTGAGGTCAATAATTCAGTGAGCGTGAGGTTTATTTTCGAAAGAAGCGTACGATCGAGTATCAGGCAAAAAAGGGTTGCGAGCCTTCGTCGTGCGAAAAGGGAAGAGGATAATAAGACTGGATGGATGGAGCTGGAGATTTTAAAAGGGTAGTGTAGCAGTTGCGCGAACTTGTCCTCACTGTGAGGCCACCTAAACCCTCTCGGGTAGTTCTCATGTCATTTCATCAACTCCTGCCAAGACAATGTGAAATTTACTTTTAGAAAAAGGGTAAAAGAGAACCTCACCATTCATTCGCTACCATCTCATCTTGTCAGCCCCGTTTGTGTCTAGTTCACAGTACCCATCTACCTAGCAATTCTCATCGGGGGATTTAATACCACACCTAAGGGACTTGCAATTGCGTCAACCGGCGAAAAAAACAAAAAAACAAAAAACAAAAGGAAACGATGAATCTGTCCACTCGTGGAAAAGTCCTCTTACGTGTTTTAGCCTGGAAGAGGCCAGTCTCACTCCTCCACCACCAGCACCGCCGAAGGACATTCGCAGACGTTCGTGGAAGGACTACGTCGCCGCATGTAACCTACCCTTTACTTACTTAGTCAAATACATACACATCTTCCACTCATCCACGATGAAATCCAATTACGATAACCTTGAAGGGCTGATTCGTCCACGCACGCACAGGTAATGTTCTATAAAGATTTCGGAAGACCCATCGCAAAGGTTTTCTTGATGGCCTTCTTCACCTATCAGGTTACGTATTGGGCATGGGTGAAGATGGAGAAGGAGGACGCTAAGGTTGAGAAAGAGAGTATGTGATCTTTTTTTCTTTTTTCTTTTCTGATTTCCTTGTGGCTCTGAATGGCCCTTTAGAGGGAGGTTTCGCTGGGGCGTTTTTTGCTGATGAGAGAAGAGGAGGTTTCGGCGCTTGAGGAGGAGGTTGTGAGGTTGAGGGCTGGGATTCGGAGTGGGAAGATGGGTTAGTTAGTTGTGGATAGAGAGAGGGAGGGTTGGTATTATAATCTATGGGTCAAGAGGTATGATATATGGTGTGCGCTAAGGTACCGTAATTGGGATGGAGGATGCGTTTGGTATTTGAAAAATATGGAGGGTGTACCGCAGCTGTGTTCGATCCCATGCGTAGGATGGTTTTTGATAGCAAGGTACTGTACTCGGGGTAGGTAAGGTGGAGTATTGGGACAAGTACTAGTACAGTAGGGGTTGCAGAGGCTCATGCAAGGAACCCTCTGTTAATTCTGCTATCGGTATGAAGACCACTTAAGTGAGCAAATAATCCGATTGGCAAGAAGCGGTAGTAAAAGCTCTTTTTTTTTTGAAAAAATGTTGTAAGCCGAGGAAATATATCATCACGGTGATAATATAATAGGCTTGAAGCAACAAGGCATTCACAAGCAATCTACTTCTAGATCTTGTAACATACTGAAAGAAAAATCTCAAATAGACGGTCTCCCAAGCCACCCGGATACCTCAATAGCTAAACCCAAATAAGAAACTTTCAGGTTGGTTTACTTGGGTGAATTGTGGCTACCGTGCTGACCACTCGTTTCCTCACACAAAACCCGCCAAGCAGCATCTGTCCGGGCCGCTTACAGTACTCGGGGGTGCGTGAAAGTGATTAATATTTTGTGGCGCAGTTTAGCACAAAGTGACAGGACAGGTCAGGTAGTCTAACGCGTAACTAGTCCTATGACTTTGGTCTATATTGCGCCACAAAATATTAATCACTTTCATGCACCCCCGGAGTACAGCCTCGTTCCAAAAGCTCTCGCACCCTGGCTGGTACCGTGACAAATTTTTATACCAGATGTATTATGGCCCTTCATGTCACAGTTCAGCATTATTAAATTTTGGAATTCAATGGGAACATACAGCCTCGTTCCAAAAGTTCTCGTGCCCAGACTGGTAGTCTTCGTAGCCACACTGGTCCATTCATATACTCTTAGCTGCGGCTGGCGCAGTTATGTTGGTGGCAGCCGGGCAACAGCCACAGCTACATGAATAGACCAGTGTAGCTACGAAGACTTCAAATGGGAGTTGTATGATACCGGTACAGTATTTACTGCCGGAACAAGTGTACGGAATTGGCCGTTTTTCGATGTTCTCGAGTAAAATTGCTTGTGCTCCCTCGTTTTTCAGTTTCTACTTCTTATGCTTGCAAGCGACCCAAAGAATGGAATAGTTTGTCAATTTTTTTTTTCGCGAGCGAATCATGCTCGTGGATATATCGCATGATACGCGTATGTTTTTTTTTCTTCCATCCATCCCCGGAAATCTGGCGGGGTTTAGATGGTCGGACATAAACCAATCGTTCCACCGAAGGATCCGGAATCCGATGGTTCGGATCTTAACCGGCCAGCCACTGCCGTTTATGGCCTGCATACGGTATGATGATGCCCCGTTAGAGCCTCAATAATGACGTATCCAAGGAGGAACGCCGTCATGCCCTCGTGAGCCATTAGGGAACTTTCAAATCTTAATGTCACAGTCTAAGCCCGCTCTTTGTATCATAACAGCACTCCCGCAGAGATACCGTACCGTAGTCTACTCGAGTACTATCCTTCTCTCCTGATCGTAGCTATGTGACTGAATTCGTCACCCTGGCTGCGGATTTGCTGCACTGAACTAAGTGGCAAAATACCGCAGTTAGTAATCTCCTCCTTCGTTAATAATTGTAACCATAGACTGCCGTCTTGTACTCGAGTATTCTCTACTTCTCTTTGGCTCATATATCTCCTGGTTTCTCGCCATTTTCCAGATTTTTATTTTACTCTTCTTCTCCTACGTCGATCCTCACCAAAATTCATACTATTCCTCCATCCAATTCAACCTAATCTAGGCTTCCGTCTCGTTCAATCGTACTCGCCCCCTCATTCCCACTCACCCGGCAGAGGAAAAGACAAAAAAAAGAGGAAGGCCCTGGAGCGACGTTGCGGGTAACGAATCGGCCACTATGGACCAGACTAGTGATGCTAGTATCATGGAAGCGGTCACTCGCAAAGAGAGCAGATTGGAACGCGTAAGGAAGCATTTTCCATATTGGATAATGCCCCTAATATGTGCTGGTGTTTGGTTCTGTAAGTTTGATTTCCGCTACTCCTGTGATTTTGGAAGAAAACTGACTTTGGGATATTCTAGCTACGCTTTGGGCCATGATGATTACATGGCTCGCTC
The DNA here is from genome assembly GCA_003070745.1 of Tuber borchii. Classification (NCBI taxonomy): domain Eukaryota; kingdom Fungi; phylum Ascomycota; class Pezizomycetes; order Pezizales; family Tuberaceae; genus Tuber; species Tuber borchii. Next base: position 60,712 of record NESQ01000130.1, on the reverse strand, counting down.
AAGGGCAGCCCGCATACGCTTCCTTTAACAGAGGCCAGACAATTGCCTACATTTCTGATATTGGTACTTGACCCAAACTCCAGGACGATGAGAGAAGTTTTTGAGAGGCAAGTCTGTTAATGTCTGGGGATCAGGTGCCAATGTCCTCAAACCATTGTTTATCACCGGATGTGCTATTACAGCCGTAGGGTTTGTGTTCTCACTAGCTTTTATGCGTATGTCCCCTTTGCTAGTTGGTATCGTCAGCCGGCGAATTGATTGCTAACTTGAGAAAAAAATTAAAAATTATAGGCCGAAATCACGCCCTTAGGTCCCGTCTTGAAAGTACCATGGATTGGCTCGCGCTTGCATCAGGGTCATTTGGAGCCGCGTCTCTGATTTTACTTGCGGTGTTTGATACGCAGCGGCATCCTTCTCTCCACAGACTTTTCTTGGCTCTGTTCATGCTTGGTAGTAACCCGCCGAATACTGGGTTCTATAAGTCTCTTAGAACAAATCTAACTATTTGGGGCTATAGGTGTTGTTTTCTCCGCAATCTTTACAACAGTCGAGTACTGGCGCCTCGGGAAGACTTTCATCGAACACCCAATTCTGAGGAAAAGTTACTGGATCAAGACCGGTATTATCATCATCGAAGTAGCGCTGTAAGACTCCCCTATTGTATCATCCCTAAGCTTTCCTCCCATACGATACTAACTAGGCCCAGGTCAGTCGCTTTTGGAACCACAATGGCCGCGCACAAAGCCAATGTTGCAGCAGTTCTTGAGTGGCGTATGTTTCTAATACTTGACTACACTATGCAGAGCAAAGCTAACGCAGCCATCGCAGTGATCGCCTTCTTCTTCACGTTCTACGTCATCTCCTTTTTCTACGACCTCCGACCAAAAGCGCGGACGAAGGAGGAAATCCAACGTGAGGCCAAGAGTGAAATGCGGAGCATCTCCTTCGATCAAGGCTTAAACCCATACCGGGAATACCAAGGCCAAGCCAACAATAACACTTCAGGAGTACCGGATTTCTAAAACCACTTCATTTCCTTCAATAAGCTCACTACCACAGATTATACGACATCGTATAAGTACATAATACTACACACCGTACATACTACGACCACAAACATAGCCCAGCAAGGTTTTCCCTTTGTTTTCCTTTTGGGATCTCGTTTCTTTTTTGCGTCGCGCAAAATACATCATGAGCTTTTACTTTTTTTTTGAATTCATGTTTACGGTTTCGCATGGGTGGCTTTTACCGGTTTTGGTTCCCTTTATTGGGCTATAGGGTAATGATTGGGGGCGTTATTGGGTTTCTAAGGCGTTGAATTGGGAAGAGTATCATAGAATAGATGGTTGGGGTATCAAGGCAGGAAAAGTTTGAGAGGGAGGAAAAGTCAATGCCTCATGGACGCTAGACCATATGTATAATATACTCGAGTAGTATCTTTTTTAGCGAGGTAGTTACTATTTTTTTGATGTTGGTAATAGTTGAGGTTTATGATCATCATTGTGATAATTCATTAGTTTCGAGTGGGCCTCGTGGTGGTAGTGGTGTAAGCAATGGGCTGCATACCCAAGCGCTACGGTATCAAAAAAGACAAAGAGGCGAGAAGCCAAACTGTGGTAATCTCAGCATCAGGAGTATACCGTAGGTTATGAATAGAGAGTGCCAGTACCATGTGTTGTAGGGATTAACCATGCTGTAAAGAAGGCCTCCTATAGAGATAGTAGAGAATACATCATCACCAATCACCAACCGCACTATAGTAATCCTATATTACAAGAAAACCTTCCAGATTAATTAATTGTTATATCAGCCCCGTTCGCCCGTCCGTTCATATTATCATACTAGCTATTACATGCTAACCACCGCATCCTACCCTACCCTACCTTGGTATTGCAGAGAGAAGAGATGAAGAGAGGATGAGAAAGAAAGAAAGAAAGAAAGAAAGAAAGACATAAGCCCTAGATCGCGAGTCGTCGTCGTCATACAAATGCATCTACCCGTCCATCAATTGCACAAAGGGAAGAGCATGGAGAGAATGAGTACCGAACCCAGCCCATCCAGAACAAAAAGATAGGAAAGTAAAAGGAAAACGGAAAAGTCAAAAGGAAAATGACAAACTCCCGAATTGAAACGGGACAAGGCTATTATTAGTATTATACATCCCCTTTTACCTCCTCCATCTATAGGTTCTCAAAAAACTTGCTCCCAACAGAACTTCTATTCCCCGGTTCCCCAGCCGAGGCTTCCCAGTCCAAGGGCAAGTGCTCTCCCGAGCGATCCAGTGACACCGTCGTCGGCGGCGGCGGGCCAGGGAATGTATCGCGTTCCTCAGCGCTATCCGAGTGATTTTCTATGTCTTCCATTTTCCTCCTTCGGGGATTGTAGTTATTGTTGTGGCCGTCGTCGTCGTCATCGGAAATATATACTTCCGGCACGGTTTCTCCACGGCATTTGAAGGAGTGGAGACTTGAGACTGGAGAGCTTGAGTGGGGGGGGCTTCTGTGGGCTGGAGTTGAGGCGGTTGGGGCTGGCGGAGGAGCGCCCAGGAGGGCGACTTCGGTGAGGGTGGGGGTTGTCGTCGGGGTCTGAATGCCGTTGGTTTGGGGGGCAGATGGTGGTGGTGGTGGTGGGATGCTGGAGTAGCGGGATGGTGCTGTATTATAATTGCTTGTAGTATTGTTATTTGTGGCTACGGTTCGACCGACGGAGAAGAACTCTTTCGAGCTAGTCCTGCTAGCGTTTCGGGAGTGTCTTCTCGCGCGGAATTTGTTGATTAGACCTCGCAGGCCTTTTTCTTCTTTTGGTGAAGTTGGGGTTATTGGGGCGTGACCGTTGAAATCGCTGTTGCTATTGGATACTATTGGCGCTGGCAGTGGTAACGATTGGCTATCGCCATTGTTGTCCTTTGCTAGCTTGCTCCCGGTTTTGAAGGATTGCCGATGCTCTTTTAGGCGGCGTTTTTCCTCTTCCTTGCGACGTTTTTCCTCTTCTTTTCCCATTGCTATAGAGTTTGCATTCTTACTATTAGCATACGGGGTTCTCGACGGGAAGGTGTTTAAAATCATTTATTTTAGCGAGGCGCAAGGAAGGAAAGAAACGAGCGAAAGAAAAATGGAGGCTTTCTAGGGTAATGCGGGGATGCTCGGTCTTATATTTTTTTTTTTGCATACCTTTGGCTTTCTTTAATTCCTCTTGCACCTCCTTCTCCTGCACCCTCCAGACTTCTTGGAGACGTTTCTTTTCCTCCAATTCCATTCGCCCTTCAGCCGCTCTACCCTTTTCCGCAGAGACCCGCGCTCTTTCCGCCTCAGCTTTCCTAGTCATATCTTCTAAGACAGGTCTCACATTTCTCTCCGCAATTGCGTCTATTTCCTCTCGTGTCATATATCCTCCGCCCCCAATGCTGACCTTACCGTGATCCTGATGCTGACGCTTATCGTGACCCGCCTGGGCTAGCTCTCTCGCTCTCGTTTCCCAGTCCTCCCGCCGGACTAAACCCTTGGAGTCGGCGATCTGGCGGTCAAGCCCCGACATCTGAGCCCGAACGTTCCGTCGGGCTGCTGTCATGAGTAGTATAGCGTTCTCACCGCGTTTTTTATTCTCTTGCTTGGTTGGATTATCGCGCGAGCGGGATTGATTACCATCGGTTATGCGAGTTCGGCTGTAACCACCCGCGCCCGCGCCTTCAGCCATAACTGGCCGAGGCCGACTGAGGGATGCTCGAGCTCCTCTTGCCCCTAGGAGGGAAGCAGAGCGCTCGGGGTCATACCCGATCAAAGTCAGACGCTCTGCAGCGACCTTGCATGCAGCCTCGTCGAGGTCCGGACCGTAGATTGGATGGCGCAAAGATGGCGGGGTTGCTGCAGGACGCTGCCGTCCTGGAGACGGCACACGATGCCACTGTCTCGGTGAGTCAGGCGAGCGGATGTCGTAGTTACACCGAGCCATGGATATTGTGGCTGCTCGCAGAATATCCGATTTGCGCCTTTCCTGCTGTGAAACTCCGCCCGCATTGTTGAGATCGTTTTCGACAAGTCGTTCGAAAGCCGGTTCTACGGCGTTAGACGCACGTCGAACCATTGGCATGTGAGCAAGAGATGCAGCTGTCAAAGCGTTTCTTGAGATTTTTGCCCCCGACTCGTGTTGGGGGGCCGAAGAGGGTCCGGTGCGAGAAGCCTGCATGGCTCCTTGAGTGCCAGTCAGTGATCAGCGCTCTGGATTGCGATTCTGTATGGGGTTTGTACGGTCGTTGCTGTCTTCCAAAGCATGGCTAGCTGCTTTGCCTGCCCCAGTCCCAAGAGTGGGTTTCCATAGCTCTACTCTCCTAGGGTTAGTATGAGCTAGGCATGCTGCTGCTCCAGCTGCAGATATGGAGTCAGGCTTCCATATTTCCGCAAGTTTGGTAGAAGTATGTGCAAGAGAAGCCGCCGCAGCGCCAGCTGCCTCAGGGTTTGCTGGGCCAATATTGCCGAAACTTGGCAACTCGTGAGCTTCTGCCCTGCGCAGGTAGTGGGAAGCTGGTAGTGGAACGTATTAGCAAGTTGCTGTGATTGCCTTAGTGCAATGAAATTTGGAAAGACAGACAAACCAGCACCCTGTTTAGATTTTGGAAGAGGGGAGTCTAAATCACTCTCTTGGCCAGATTTTTCCGCCTGACCCTGCAAATGACTTCTGTCGTTGGCTCGATTCGCAGCAGGGCCAGTAGCCCATGATAAAACCCCGTTATCGGTCTGTGTAGAGGCGGTATGCATCAGTGCATCCCGGCTTCCGGCAGATTTTGCGTCTACTGCTATAGAAGCCATAGGAGAATGAGCGGGGATCGCCGCGGAAGCAGGTATCGAGGATGTGGACGAGGTATCTGTCGTACTTGTCTCCGACCAGTTCGTCGGGCCCTTGGTTGGGAATAGAGCTGCGGGTTCTGCCAGCACAGTAGACATTTTTGGTAGTCAATGGTTTCCCTAAACCACCCGTTCTACGTCCTGCTGGTTCTTGACAGCTTTTGTAGAGATCGAACAGTAAGGGGACTGCAGACAACTTAGGACAGGTGACTCTTAATAGGGAGGAATTAAAGGGGAGGACTAAGTGGAAAGTTGCAGATACAGTGGGGGTTGAAATAAAAGCTGATAACTTGGCTATGGTCCCTAGGCTGGCACCGGCTCTACTGGTCTGTGGAGTTCAGTCCTCTTTACAGGGCAATAGATAGTATCGGTAGGCTGGAGTTGAACGAATGATCATCGACAGGGAAGTGAGCTAACCGCGTAGTTTGGCGGTGTCCAATCACACGTGATAAAGCACTTGGATCTGATGGGCTGGAGTCGGGGCAAGGAGCAAGAAGATAGGGAAAGGGGAGGAGGAGGAGGGGGGAGGAGGGGATATAATAGGGAGGGATTATGGGTGGGTTGACGGATGTGGGGAAGATTCGCTTGCGGTATTGATCGCTCTACAGTAGAAATGAAATGGGCGTTCTGATAGATCCTCCATCATGGGCTCTTTCTCGTTTTTTTATTTTATTTTCAGCCTTTCAATTTTCATTGTTTGGTGGAGAATCTTGAGGACTACACCAATGATGTCATAGCCCAATACCTTGTCACGGTTCCGTCATCACCCATAACTCTGCCCTGCCACGGCCCAAGAGTCGCTTTTCTCCCAATCATTTTTTTTTTTCAGTTTCAAAGGTGAGATCCCATGTCCAATAATCGGGTAGTGCCGCCGGATTTAAAAGTTAGCTCCGTTCTACTTAATACACACGGTCTGGTATTTCTGCGTGATGCATGTATTGTACTCGCACATTTGTCGTGGTGCTACAATTAAAGCAAGGGTTTATTAAAATTGTTGGACTGAGATCGTTTCACCTTTGCAAGTACATGTGTAGTACCGGCAGCAAAACTTACGGCAGTTCTCTTAGCTTGCTATAAAGCTCCGGCTCGATACATGATACTTCCAACACTTTCGACACCCTATGGTAGCTCTGTCTAATAGAATACTATGCGAAGGGTGTGATGGCATATGCTGTCTCCGGGGAATATTCTCCACTACACCCACATCATTCTTTGCTTTTGGTTATTAATGTGTGTATCACTCGAGCCTTGGTAGGGGTTCTCCTTCTACCCGGCTAACAAGACTACTCTACCCTTGATGAATGAAATGCTTTCTACTCGTTTAAAGAGGATTATTGAGCCTGAATTCAATTCAACTAGACTATCACCAGCACATTCATAATCAATGGCTTCCGGACTGAGCCTTACCTCTGCCCACTACCCTTCTGCTACCCTTATACTGCAGCCCGCACCAATACATACATCAACCATTCACTACGTGAGTCTTGGGTTTGATGGAAAGCCTTTCGCTCACCCCGTGCAAAGATGCCACTAGCCTCAACTGTGGAGTCCAATTCACAATTGATGCTACTTTGATTCAAGCGTGACAATAGCCGTTTGGTGTCTATAATAGGATGAGTTGCGTAATATTAGCGGAGAATCGGAGAAGCAAGGCCCCGTAAAGGCACCATCCAGCACTGTAGGTTGTGACGTTCAGGAAGTCGAGTGGAAGTGAGCCAGCACCTACCCACTTACCCGTGACCGGACGGAGCACTGATATGGAAACAAATTATGGCCCCGGCTTCCCCTGCCATCATTCCCCCCATCGTAGGCCCGAGAGAAACTTTCCCGCCGCCCCTGTAGGACAACACGCACAATCGAACAAGATATACTCGAGCGGTGTTCAGGAACACGAAGTCACTGACAGTTCGGTATCACAATCGATGTGCTTGCATTGGGTCCGATCCAGTCTTCTTCCCTTCACCCATTCCTATCATAGTAGATCCAATCGCGAGCAATACTTGTATATGAGGGGAAAAAAGTTCCCTGATGCCTGTGCTGTACAGTACTGTGCTGCATAACACAAAAAAGCGACAAGCCGACAAGCCCTAGATGTCCCGCCTCCTCGAGTTAGCTAGCGTAGTTTAGATGAAGAGCTATTCACACTTATTCTCTGGCATGGCTCTAAGTCAAGGTCTTTCGAACAAAAGACAAGATATAGTAACACTGAACAGCATTTGATTCCAAGAAGCCCCCCCGGGATATCCAATGCTCATTTTGTTCCCTCATTTCTTTTACTGTAGTCTCCCACTCACAAGTCCCACAACTTTTCTCATTCCGAGTGGCCGACCCGATCATTCAATACTCTGGACCTCCTTCGAAGCTTGGGATGAGGTTGACCCAAACTTAAATTAGCCGCTTATTTGATTGGTTGGCTTCCTCATACGTCAGCCCCATCCCATGCTTGTAAGAATTAATTCTTGGCAGCCGGGAAGAATACCCTTACAGTATGCATGACGATTTCCGACATTACAGCTTTCTTTTTTCTCACGTTTTGTTGTATGAGCCTCCAACAGTCCGCCGCCCATGCCTTCCTATTTCAACACAGTATACCTCGATGAGGAATATCGACTCTCTTCGGTTGAAAAGAAAACTGTCATTAACAACCGCTGGACTTTTAGGTTTGGTTGACAGTAACTTAGCAGCATCACTTTTTGGCGGGTTCCCGTGATCCATAATCACAGGGGCCCACTAGCACATTCCGCTGGCTTCCACTTTTACTATTATAGGCCTGTTCACTAGGCTTGTGACATGTGCTTCCTTTCTGGTTCCCTACCATACTCTGGACTCAGTGCTGGGTTCAATGGTAAGCCATGGATCATAGTAGCATGTCTGGCAGATTCTCCACGGCGAAATACTGTAGAAGACACAACAATTGGAGTTATTTTGTACCCTTTATCGCCTCATCTAAGGGGGTCCTTTAGCATCACGACTTTTTTCTACCCACCTCTGGCCTGTTAGTGATATCTGGAGAATAGGTACAAGGACTCATTTGACATTAGTCGCTCAATTCTCACTGTTCGGCCTCAACATCCGGCAAATACATATACTACCGGTATATGCTAGGCAAGGTAAGAGTGGCATAAGTAGAAAACGCTCCTTTATTTCCTCCCCTCGCGCTCTCTTCAGCCCAATATTATAATCATGCACGTGCCTGCCTACCCGAGTGTTAGCCACTTCAGATACCTGTACCGTACCGTATGTCCGATACAGAGCGGAAGTTCCTAGCTTCTAATACGGTACTAGCACTGTTACCCTGTATGCCAGGGAAACAGATCCCGGCCAATGGTACTGGTACTGTGTCTGGGTGAGAGCCTCTTATTTGAGGAAGGGTGGATGGGAAAGTAAAAAGCGAGCGGAGCTTTTTAGTCTGCATGTCTCAATAAAAATAAAAAACTTGGTGCCACTACTGCACCCTGACACCATAAGGTTACGTCAAGACTCCCACCTCCCCTCCCCCCATGCGGAAAGCTCTAGATATTTCACTGCTCTAATTTCCGGAGAGTCTAAGTAGTGGAGAAACAAATATAAAGTTGTTTTTTAGTCCCAGTCCCCTTCTAACTCCCAACGTGTAGACTAACACTCCTTTGATCTTGACCCTCCCCTGAGTCCCTCGATTGCTGTCCCTGATCTTCCCCTTCCACCAAGCAACCCCGACTTACTCCTTCTCATAATCGCTCGGCTCACTGCCACCAAATACTTGTTGATCACGACTCTTTACCTTTAACCCAATTACCATCTCCTCCTACTCTCCCAGATCCGTCTCTGATAGCCTCAGCTCCGGCCCTCTCCTGCTATACGGCAGCTACCCCAGTGGTCCCTACTTTGCTTGAATTGTACTCCTTCGCTTGGCCGAAGGAATTAGCATTTCTGCTCTGGCCTCGCAAGTCAATATAAGCGTGCTAGGAGGTTACAAGGCCTCGCGTAGCAACTATGACCACATTCGTGGTTTCTCTGTGAGAATCTTCGCTCCTTTGGGGTTTCCCTTTGTTGTTGGCTACCTTCAACCCTACCCGATTTGCCGGGAACTGACATCCTCCATTCAGCCACCTCCCTTATACCGTCCATTTTGACAATGGCACCGAAACCCCCCAGCATAAGTCTCTGCTCGAATCACCCATTGCCCCTCGGGAGAGAACCTTTTCGGATTCCCAGAGCTCACCACCACGAATGAAGTTGGCAGCCAATATCAATAACCGCACCGGTATCGTTCGCACTCCATTCGAGACACCAGCCCCAGTACCGAATCTCCTTCAGACACTGGGTAGAAGTCTCTCTCCGATATCAGCGAGTGAACCAACCCCTCCATTGACCCCAACTGCCGCTGGTAGCCCTACGAGGGAGGAACCCTTTTTCCACCTCGGTTCTTCTGAAAATTCGGTATTAGGCTCTTCCAGTGAGCCAGGGCCCCCCCGGAAGCCCCAGCAATCAAAACCGCCAACGGGAGTGCCACCGCCGAGCTCCATCGAGAATATTATCGCTTCCGATACGCAGGGTCTCGAAGATAGCTACTTTCCTCTTCCCATCACCCACAAACGTGAAAAGCGCCGGTCGTCTGCATCCGAGCGTAGTTGCTCATTCACAGATAAGTCTTGGCGTATCGAAAGAGCGGATCAAGGCAATGGTGGATTAAGAAATGCTGTCGAGGCTGCAATTTCTTCTGGGGTCCTGGAGGACAAAACCTGGGTTGGGGCGTTGGGATTTCCTACAGACGACCTCGAGGAATCGGTGAAAGTTGCAATCGAGGGGCGCCTCCGCGAAGATTACGATTCACTTGTAGCTTTTCCCAAAGATAAGGATTTCGATAGTCATTATAACCACTATTGCAAGGAGGTTTGAATAATCTATCAAAGTTGTGTCAGCAAATATACTGATTGTTTCATTAGATTTTGTGGCCCGTTTTCCACTATCAAATTCCGGATCATCCACAGAGCAAGTAAGTAGGCACAGCCCCTCAATACTTTGCGAAAGAGAAAAAAAATCTTATTTATCTACAGAGCTTTTTTGGATCACTCATGGAAATACTTTGTGGCGGTCAATCGTTGTGTTGCCGACGTCATCATCAAGGATTACAAGCGCGGCGATACTGTTTGGGTTCACGACTATCACTTACTCCTAGTCCCTAAGATGGTCAGAGAAGCTCTCGGTCCAGAGGCTAAGGTCGGATTCTTTCTCCACGTAGCGTTCCCATCCTCAGAAATCTTCCGCTGCTTGGCACATCGCCAACAGTTGTTGGAGGGAATGTTGGGAGCTTCATTAATCGGATTTCAGACGGAGGAGTACACACGCCACTTTTTACAGACTTGCAGCAGACTGCTGTGTGTTGAGGCCAAAAATGATGGATTAGAGCTTGATGACAGGTTTGTTGATGTTATTAGCTTGCCGATTGGTATAAACCCTGCCCAACTAGAAGAGAAGAGGAAAGAAGAAAAGGTTCAAGAGTGGTTGGATACCCTCAAGACAAGGTATGCCGGAAAGAAGCTATTCGTCGCCCGAGACAAGGTGAGCTCCCCTCGCTGGTGTCTGGCATTGTTCTTGGCACTTATTATTTTTAGTTGGATGGTGTGCGAGGTGTTAGGCAGAAACTACTGGCATTTGAGCTTTTCCTCAAGAAGCATCCCGAATGGATCGGAAAGGTAGCTCTGCAGCCCACAATTTCCAGATATAGATATTAAAAGTCACCAGGTCATTTTGATACAAGTCGCTCTCACTACAACCTCCATTGTTGAGTCGCAATCAACTGTTATCGACATTGTAACTCGCATCAATTGCACGCATTCCACCTTGGATTACCAACCAGTCGTATACCTTCACCAAGACATTAGCTATTCCCAGTATCTCGCACTCCTTACTATCGCCGATGCTCTCGTCGTGACCAGCCTTCGCGATGGTATGAATTTGACGAGTCATGAGTTCGTCTGTTGCCAGGATGAGAAGCATGCTCCACTCATTCTCAGTGAATTCACCGGGAGCGCTTCTGTGTTTGATAGCGCCGAGATATCTGTGAACCCGTGGGACCACAGCAAATGTGCCGACGCACTTTACCAGGCTCTCACGATGCCGGAAGAAGAGAAGGGCGAGAGATGGAAGAGGTTGCACAAAGTTGTTATGCACCATAATGCAGCATACTGGTGTCAGACATTCATAAATGAGCTTGATCGTTCTTGGGAAGAGCAACAGCGACGCGGTTCAACTATGATCCCGAGATTATCGACAAAGGCTCTTGTGGAGGCGTACGAAAAATCCGAGAAGAGAGTTTTCTTTCTGGATTATGAAGGGACATTAGCTTCGTGGGGCTCTCCTACCAGTATCATTCTCACAAGTCCTCAACGCACTCTAGACGTTCTACACGACTTGCTCATTGATGAGCGAAACGTGGTGTACGTGATGAGTTCCAGAACCCCTGAGGTATACCTTTCTACTTTGTTCCTAAATTGAACAACCCACGATGCTGATACGTGATGCAGGAGCTTGAGCGTCTCTTCCACCGGGTTCCAGGAATTGGACTCATTGCCGAGAGCGGCTGTTTTATACGCATGTTCCAAAACAACCGTTGGATGCGCTTGGCGGATAATAAGCTCCCGTGGCAGAAGAGCGTGAAAGAGATTATGGATTACTACGTCGAAAGGACACCTGGCACTTTCATTGAGGAGCGGAATTGCTCTTATATATGGCACTATAGCGGAGCAGAAGATCAGACGCTCGCTGCACGGCAAGCTGGCGAATGCTGCAATCACATAAACGACTCATGTGAAAGCTACAACGTTCATGCGGTTCCCCTAGGCGGGGCAGTCCTTGTGGAATCTATGGACTGGACAAAGACGACTGCAGCACAAAAGGCCATGGCTTCGGAGGCCGGCCAAGACGAGCCCGGAACGGACTTCCTAATGGTTATGGGAGACGGCCGCGATGATGAACCGGTCTTTGCTTGGGCGAATGAATTGGGCCGCAATAAGGCAATCAAGAACGTAACGACCGTTAAAGTGGGAACCAAAAACTCTCAGGCAAACACAACCATCACTGGTGTCGCAGGTGAGTTTGACTGCAGCAGAACTGCTTTTGCATGTGAGCGTGCTGAATGGTTGGCTGACAATTTTCCGGGACATAGGCGTGCTCACAACCTTGCATAAGCTCCCTGCCACCATTCCCGATTTTTAAGCGGGGGCTTCTCTTTTATTTTTAGTCATTCGGCGTCGGGATTTCCCCTTTCTGTGGAGCTCTCTCCATTATCTCCTCTGGGCAATCTGCAGGGTTTATATCAAAGCCTCGGCTTGCGCTCCCTCTCTGCGCCTAATATTTTCCTTCTTTTTATTCCTTTTTTCATTTGGGATAAGTACACATAAGCGTTGGTGACAGTCGAGAAGAATGAAATGATTGAATTACGAATTGAAACCCATATCTACATGCAGGATGCGAGGACGAGGATTTCGTCAGTGCCAGGATGCCAACGCTGACACAGAGATGACATGATATGACAGGGAGCCATGACTACGGCCTAGACGACCGCCGAAGCATGATGCTGCGCCTATGGTTTATGATGAAATACTATACACCTATCCTAGTCCTAGCCTAGGCTGCAGTATCAGATCGTAGAAAATCACTTCAAAAGGAGCAATAACGTGGGCTGACACCACCATACGAACCCTTGCGGCTTAGAAACCCATCAATACTTGTCATTCCTTCAAAAACTAAAGTTTTTCACACCTCGCTCCCCATCCCCCGTTCATACAGGTAGTACCAGACTCAAACAACTCTCAAAAGTGAAACTTATCCCCACCCCCCTGATCACCATCCCATGCCATCGGATAGAAATCTTACTGCTCGCCCCACCCACCCACTTGCCAAATGCGGGGTACAGCACAGTGCCCCAACCTTACAAATCCACCCAACGCAGTCTCAAACGAAATCCTCCCTCTTATTATACTGTAATTTAGCTAGCCCCCGAGGATTGGGGTGGAGGGAGACTTTGGCAAAAACGCCACTGAGCGAGGGAAACCCCACCCAAGTCTTTGCAGTTTTGAATTCACCCAGGGGGTTACGGTAATTTCCCCACTTTTTTCTTTTCTTTTTGCTTCTTTTTTTGCTTCTCTATAGAGGAGTCATGGGATATCACTCGGAGACTCTTGGCATATTGGGAATACGTGTCAGAAGCATTGAGGCGGTAGAGGTCACGAAGTGAATAGGATTGCAGAAGTAGAGATTTTGCTTTGTATTGTGGTAGTTCCTCAATTAGAAGAAAAGAGCGCTTCAGAGAGCGAAGAAAAAAGGAAAGGAAAGGAAAGGAAAGGAAAATCAAGGTAAAGGGAAACGGTATCTGGGAAAATGATAGGGGGCGGCCAAGAGTCAAGGCAAACAAGTTCATAACATGCAACCATAAATTTCCAACAATAGCAGTAATTTGGGGAATCCTGCAGGAACTTAACTTTTGGAAAGTCTGGGGGTGGGGGTTGGAGATAATAGCGGTCATTTACTCGGCGATTTTTAAAGTATCCGGAATCTTGGCACTGATTTGTATGAGTCTTGGCGCCAAGCTGTCCGAATATTAAAAAAATCGCCGAGTAGTAGCCAGGCAGAGGCACCAAAATTGCGGGGTTTTTTTGACCTATTCTATTTCCATAGATATCTTGAATTCGAGTTTTGGAATAAAAATTTACTATATCAGATTCTGAAGTATAATACTCAAATATTTATTTATTTCAAGCTTTTTTTTTTCAGAGTTTATGCAGAGCTGTGGGGGCATATGAACTAGGTAAGATAACTATTATGTTACAATGTATTAATATATCTTTCCCATAATATTATCATGCAAAACCTTAGTCTTGGTCGGTATAATGCTTGTGGGGGAAAGGATGTTCCACTCTTTACTACTACTACTACTGGTAGTACGGTATCATACTTGAGGAAAATGGAAGGGGAAAAAAAAACCCACACTTTTTGTGCAGGTGTTGATATATCGTAACAAGTTATGATACTGTCTATGGTGGTTAGGTATAATAATAATGATAAGCTGGAAGAAAAAAAACCTTCGTTTTTGGGATGTTTTAGTTTCTGGAGTTTCTGCTTTCTTTCTTTCTTTCTTTCCTTCCAGTCTTGCCAGGGTTCGTTCGTTGGGGCGCCTTAGTACTTGATGCTCCTGGGGCTCCTAAGATACAGTATTGTTTTTTTACGAAAATGACGAACAGAGCCGGGCCGATGGTGCATAAGAAATGCTAGTATAAAGTATGAGTGGTGCTTGGCCCCCCCCCCCCCCGATAATCCCGTCAGCCTACAAGTACCCTCATGTAGCCTGGCTTCATCAAGTCATTCAGATCTGCCACTCATACCTCATACTTCTTATGCACCATCAGCCTGGGCCCGTTCGTTATTTTCGAAATAATAATACGGTAGTATCATAGGAAGAAAGAGATCTAATTGTTAATAGGCGGGAGTTTATCTGATTGGCCTTTTTTGGATAACTTAAGTCCCGCAGTGCTCGAGGACCTATCGCAATACTCGAGACCTCGAGTATCGGTGTTTGTATGTAGGCGTTGACTCACTTGGGTATTTTTATTTTATTAAATTTTTATTTTTTCTCCTCTTGAATTAAATTTTTATGTTGGGATAGGATTGGGATTACATAACTGTACTGGCACAGTGTTCTCGATACCGTACTAGGTAACTTAGGCCTCTTCGCTTATGATTACCGGGTGTGCGGGTACTGTAGTACATATGTGACGCTTTCCAGATGTATTGTACTTGAGTATAGTACTGTACAGTACAAGTAGAGGATGGATTGGGCTGGGGTTGGTTTAACTTATAATAAATATTATTATTATATACCTCTAGGCTAGTGGTGTCTCCATTAGTCGGTCACGAATAACTTTTCATAATAATAATATTATTACCATTAGCCTTTTCCGAGGTTGCTGCAATTTTGGCCGGCGGTGGTCCGCTCCCAGCGAGGAAAGAAAGAGCAACTATTTGCCCTGAGCATAGGGCAGGACCTCATCGGATGATCTTCATATCATAGCTACTCGAATACTGTAGACATAGCATGCCCCCGGTCAATTCAAGGAGGGTATGTATGATACATAATAGAGATGGATAGATAGATACATCAGCTCCGTGGTACGATACCCGCAGATCTAGTGTACGAGATTATTGTGAAATTTGGGATGGAGAAGATGTTCCTGGCCCTATATTATCATTCCGCCCCTCCTCCTCCTCCGGTTGCCCCGGCCGAATTCTCGAGTGGCAATATGGATAAGAGCATCATCTTTAATAAAACAAGAAGGAATAAAAAAAAGTAGCAAAAGTCACTCACTATTAAATAAGGTACCCATCGTAGTATGATATCGTACGGCCCTCACTCCGCACTGCTTCGTACCGCACCCGTACCCGTATAATATATCCATCTCGATACGATACGATTCGAAGCATAACCTAGTAAGTATATTGGCAAAGTTAATCAATATATAATACCGGTAAAGTGAAGACTGGAAAAGTTCCGGGAGATCTACCGGAACTTGTGAGATGTGCTGTGCTTGAATGTAACCTACAGCGGTACTGATCCCACCCCTCCCCCTCTTTCTCCCCCAACTTAACATATGATACCCGTCTATTCCCACCGCACTGCACACGAGCACTGTACTCCCACATTCTTGTTATCATATTCAAAAAAGCATCATGGTTGAGGGGCGGAGGGGGAGGGGATAAGATTCCCTCCCTCCCCCCCTTGGCTTCACCAATCCTACCCTACCCTACCCTACCCTGCCCTATTCTTCTCCAACAAAACCACCAGCTATGTCATAGTCTATATAACCGTGAGAACTCGCGCCATATCGCCCGTACCGTAGTCCGAAGTTTCCTCCTCCGGAAAAAGGAGCGAAAAAAGTGGGCCAAAACTTTGCTCTCCGAGACGAATCAAAAATTAATAAAACAAAAAATAAACAAAAAAAAACAACCAGACCTTACTAAGAGAGGCAACTCCAACGTCCAAGCACATGGTTCGTTTATTCGAGTTCTTGGGGTATAGTATTCCACCCCTCATATCGATATTAATCAAGTATGACACCTGTAGAGCAATCTGACCAGATAACGATCTCAACAACTCTTGCAGGATGATAGTGATTCAAGAGAGTGCTTCACATACCGTACCCTTGCCCGGACCCTCCACCCCACCTACACACTCTCTTTTTCTTATCCAAAAAAGAAAAACGACAAACAAAGATGATAAAATCCACTCCCGGTATCCCAGACATTGCTTCTTCTTTTTGTTTTGTTTTTCTATTTAATATATTTTAAATTCTTTATGTGTGAGATCTTCGATCTGTATTGAGGGTAGTGTGGTATTGTATGGGGCTAATTTCAAATGCTTAAGTATACTGAAGCGTAGTACAGTGGCTGCGGTGAGGAGAGGGGAGGAAGAGACTGTAGAAGTGAAGTTGTGAGATTGGAAAGCAGATATTTATGCTAGTCAAGTTCTGTGAAGTACTCGTACTCGAGTAGCGTAGAATGCAATGCAATGTCCATCGTGAAGGAGATCATCAATTCAAAAAAAGGAGGATATGCCCTCCTCCACGGAGAAACAAAAAAGCAAAAGCATAAAAATATAAAAGATTCATTCCCCCCTCCCCCGGTCTACCAGTCTCTACCATCACGAATCCGATGACCTGCATGCTCTAACATTACTGGAGTGCGTGGACGACGGAAGAGCGGGCTAATGAATTGCCGTACTCGAGTAAATCAGATTGATCGAGAGGAGGCGGGTTCCCTCCCGATTGCTTGTTTTTGTTTTGTTTTGTTTTGTTTGTGGTTTGTGTTACTATGTGCCGTGCTTGGTTGTGTTTACGGCACAAGCACTGGTACCGGTACCTGTGCCATGAATGTCAAACGTACCGCGAGACGCGGTGGCGGTCCGCCGGGATGATAAAGTTGAGGTCAAGTGAGCTAAAGTAACACACCTGTTCATCTTTATCATACCGGGAAATAAATTATGAAATTGGAGATCTCCTCCCCTCCTCACAGACAGTCCTACCGGTAACTTCCTTGATACCAGAAGTCGATCCCACGGACTCCCTCCCTAGCTTGCCTGCTCGCAAGCAGGCATATGAAACCATACCCGTCCATTTATGAAAAGGGTCGGGAAACGCCGATCCGACGTCACATCGACACTGATAGAATAACCTTTATTCTTTCCTTTCCTTTCCTTTCCTTTTTGCCTGATCGGCTGAGTTTGCTCTGCCAATTGAATTGTTTTGGTGCACCGGTATTCTACGGCTTCGGGATAGAGAAGGCCTGATATGTTTCCTAAGGGCTGTGGGATGATCAGGGTCCTCTTGTAATCTTTTTTTTTCTCCCTTATTTCTTTTTGTGATTGTTGTGGCGATGTTTGTTTTTTTGCGTCCGAGTACCGAGTACTCGTACCGGTACCACTGGTATGTGTGCTGTTGCGTTGGTGGAGCGTTGATATCGGGTGACGATCGGTGTTCTGGAAGGCTGGGTTTGGTGTCTATCATGATATTGTGTGGTCAGGATACTGGCAGACAATGGTATGCAGGGGGTGAAGGAGGGGGAAGTCCGGGCTTCGCAATTATTGACGGCATGAGGGGGTGGCTAAGGCCTAGATGCTCTGGTACCAGTACTGCTGCTACCGCTATTGCGAGTACAGCATGAATGTACGGTTCTCGTCTGCAATACTGGTCTGCCGTTGAGCTACGAATAGACTACTAGTAGACCAGCACTCTTCCAACAGTAACCCCGCGATAACCACCCCCGAAGAATGAAACGTTTCTTGAATGTTTTTACAGTACCAGCCTCGCTACCGGAAGAGGTGAAACAAGAAAACCCTAACGTATAGACCAGACTTTGTCATTGGAGGATTTAAAAGTCCTTTTTCCACCTCTCCAACGATTTTCATCATCGCTGCTCTGGAGGGTGGGTGCCAGGAAGGTGGGGGACGCTAAAGTGGACGCTAGAGTGTTGAGACTCGTCCTATGATGGATTCGATTGACAGCCATTTTGTGTTCGGGGGACAAAGTGCGGGGAAGCCCTACTCGATTTCTGGGGTTTCACGTATGCATGTAGGAGGGTTGTGAACGAGATTTAGCTACCAGACTAATAACTAAAAAAGTCACTGGGGATGAACAACGGATGAAGCGAAACGTCTTCCTTTTTTCTTTCTTCCTCTTCTGTCTCGTCTCCGTCCCAAGGTTCTGCGGATGGAAAGGGCAATCTTTGGTTACACTCTCTACAAGTTTTTGCTGTTTGTTTCAATCTTATTGGCGATAACTCGGGATTACACATTGGATCTTCACTTCTTCTGACTTATGCTCCCCAATTCTCTTTCATGATCTCTTGCCCTCGTGCGAGCCTAAGTACCGGTAGCGGTCTGCTCACCGCAGATTCAACGACCGAGTATCGGTTGAACTTGCCACTTGACCTTTTGCCTTTCTTATTCCTCCTGTTGGTTGCGGTTGAAGCATGGTTCCTCTCTCATCGCACAGATACCCCAAGATGCTGGCTTCCACACCTCTTTCCCCAATTTATTCATCACTTGTAGAATTTCTTTTTCATTCCTTTGCTGTGGCCATATCTAAAATTCGCTGCTTTGCTTTGCTTCCAACAGTGCCGGTAGCCCATTCCTTTGCCCTGATTGCCGTCCTTGGGTTCTCTCGAGGACAGCTTGGCCTCACGCCGGTATTGGTGATCAACATGGCCACCCACCCCCGTTATTCTCTCCTGCTTTTTTCCACTCTATTCACAGGGTAAAGCCGCTAGAACTACTTATTTTGCCCCCCACTACTATGATGGAGGAGGTGGAGGTTAGCTGCGACGCGAGAACTGTGTGGGTGGGTATCATAAGGGAATATCCACACCACACCACACCCCTCACAATAATCACATCTGTGGCCATTCCCAGCGTGCGAGGTACAAAACCCCCCCGAACTCCTTTCCCATTCCTTTCACGTCTGTAGAGAGCCCACTCCTTCCACTACTCCGTCTTTCTAAAACCAAAACCTCGCGATTTCTGCACCTAGCCGGCATACATATATATTTAATACCAGACAACCGCCCCTCTAAGTAGGTCCTTTCGAGGAGCAGTCTTATCGTACCATCATCGCCCCATCAGGCCTGATCATTTCATTCATTCTCTCACTCTACTCTTCTCTCCCCTTCTTCCCTGATCAACAGATCAAATCAAGTGTGTGAAGCAACGACCTTATAAAACCTGCTTCCCCTATTCTTCCTTCTCTATCTTTGTCGTTCGTGCCTTAAGAATCCTAAGTAAGACCCCAAGTCAATACTTTCTTAAACCCAAACTCTCCCACCACCTATATCCCCTCCCATCAACCAATCACAATGTCTTCTACTCGTACCTCCGAACAGGCGACCAATGGCCAGCCTCCAAGTTATTCCCACTCCCGCCGTAGCTCTCTGGGTCCAGGAACCTTGACCGACTTCTTCTCCACGAGTCGAGCTCCCACGACCTCAGCCTACCCAGGGCCCATAACTTCTGCCGCAGCCCAGGCAAACCGGCGAAGAATGAGCATGTCTAATGCCTCTGGAACCTCTCCTCCACGGGTCCAAACAAACATGTCGATGCGAAGGGGGTCCATCTCTTCAGTCTCGTCGGCCTCCTCGGCCGTAGATGAGAGTGCCATTGAAGAAGGCGAGGCCAATGCTGGCAGCCCGCCCGGCCTAGGTGGCAGTCCGTTCGCTAGAAGGCTTAGCTTTGGAGCAAGGGCTCTTAGGGACGTTCGGATTCCGCAAGGTAGAAACCCAGTCAATTTCCCCGTAAGTGCGGGGGCGGCATCTCCGACGGTGACTAGAGGTTAGCATCCTCTCTCCCCCTCTACCCCAGCTCTCCCCCGCACCCCGATTAGATTATTCAATAGATAAGAGATAAGTGCTAACTTCATATATCGCAATTGTAGGCTTCTGGTTGGATGGAAGGTCCGGATCCCAATCCCAAGGCTCTGACAGGGACGAGGCTCCCGTTCAACGCCGTCAATCCATCTCAGTCATGCCGCCACCAGTCAATGCCATCTCACCGAAGGATGCTCACGACCCGCTTCAAGAAAGGATGCTCAAGGGTGATTTCTACATGGACTGATTCATTCCCACAGCCTTACAACACACAATCAATCACATATCATACATACTTCTCACACAACTCTTGATCGAGTCTTTTTTTTTATCCCTTTTATTTTCACTTTTCTTTTGGGTAACGACTCTTCTTTCTCTGAGACGAAACAACGAACAAAACGACCGGCTGGGGAACAAACAAAAAAAATCCACAACGCAATACGACTCCGACACAAAAAGCGAAACCCAGTTTCCCTCCCCTTTTTTCTTGACAAAAAAAAACTCATAAAGTATTCGGGTACTACTTCATGATGTACAAATACCCGGTTCTGAAACGAAAAGCGGAGTTCACGGTCGTTGGTGGCTTTTTTTTCTTTTTTTCTTTGTATCATACTAGTAATGGCGATATTTTCGACTTTGGGCTGGGGGAGGGGGATTTTTGCCTAGGACGAGGGTTGCATCGAGAAGGTTAGATTCTCGGATGTTGTGACTGCTGGTAATTTGAGTGGCGGGGCGGATGGTGGTTTGTACAATACGGAAGGGGGCTCCAGTCAAACACCCTTGGATTCGTGCAGAATTGAGGGGAGAGGGGGCGAGGCAGAGCAAAGTGGGGGCCGATTGGGAATCAGAGATGGTGGGAAGAAGATAACGTTCATTTATCATTTCCATTGAGTTACAAATTAACTTATTTTTCTTCCCCTTTCCTTGTGGAGTCATCTGCTTTCGGTTTCACAGAACTTTGGGCGCAGTATCTGTATCGAGTAGTTGTGGGCTTTTGTACCGTACCTTATTGGTTTCTTTCTGATTTTGTTTGGTTTCGAACGCAAACGAAAAACAGACCAGGATTTCTATTTTTGGTGGCTCAATCAATGCTAAAGATTATCTGTAGCACTTCAATTGAGAACAAAATTCTGAATTTCAATCTTGATTTTTCTTTTTCTGCCTTCTCTTTTCTCCTCAGTTTTTTCTTCTTCGCCACAGTCCTGATTCTCATAATAAAAACGCATTTAAGGGGAAGTTCTATCCAGCTCAACCTGATACCGGCGGACTATGATTGACGCACGTGCCGTGATCGGAATCTGAGGAAGTATCGACTTCCAGAAACCGACAAAGCAGTAAACACTGAACCCCATGAAATGTGGAGTACGCTGTGTACTGTACAAGCACGGTAACTACGGGACGAGGGCCACGTGTGGGTCGTGGTCGGGACCCCGTCTGTGGTATCTCGCTTCGCTTTTTTTTTTTATGTGCTCAAGGACGGCGGGACTCATGCGAGATAAAAAAGGGTAGGAATAAATAAAAACACTACAGCGCGCGCCAGTAACGAAGGGGAAAGGGGGTATTTCACGACAGTGCTTTGTCCACTACCGGTACTCGAGTAGAGTATTGCAGCTCACTTGTAACTTGTCGTATTCCTAGCAGCATTATTAGCACTCGTAAAGAGAAACTGGTTGCTCTTTCGCTCGCTTTGCTCGAGTATTCACATAGAATGCAGGGACACAAGCACTGCAGGAGGAGGGGAAGAGGCGGAGCAAATGATAAGCTGTTTGTAACCAAGAGTAGAATTAAGAGATGGCATACCTGAAATTGTTTGTGTGGATTCGCTGAAATTTTAGAGAAATGACGTCTTTAACTGCACCATGATGATGATAAGAATGAAGAAACAAAGGGATAAGATTGGGCTCTACTTGGATAATTCTATGAATGCTGGAAACATTTCCCTGTTGAGGGATGTGCGGTGGGGCCTGGTCGGGAGGGTGCGAAATGTTTCTTTTTTTCCCTTCTCTGCTGCTCTCTTGATTTATTGTTCTTATTTACTTTTTTTTCGCTTTCACTTCTTGTTACTCTTACGATAAGCTGGAAAAGAAGGAGAAGGGAAATGGAGAGGAAAGTGAAAGGGAAGGACAAAAAGAGCGAGGGAGGCTGATGAAACTTTCTTCACGTTCGTTTTCCTGCTCATTTGCTCGGGGTTTGTTTCTTTGGCTAGGTTGCTATCGTTGTTGCTGCCGAGCCACACACAGCCAACGTCTTCTCTCGCGCCCTCACTCCCTCCTCTCCCTCTTGCTGCCCTGCCCTGCCCTGCCCGCTTTTCTTTTTGATTCCATCCCCATCACCTTCTCTCTCTCATCCATCCCTCCAACCCGAATTCCTTCCACTTCCCTTTTACAGCACAAAGCTCTTTCCATCTTCCACCACCTTCACCACCCCCCACCAAAAGCCCCTTCCACATCCTCAGCTACCATCACCAACTCCTTCCCTCATCCTTTGACTTACGTTTAATCCCCAACTAAGTACACAAACATCTAAAATCTATCAACATCATGACTACCGAGGTATGTACCAGCAACTGTTTTTTGACCTCTGCTTTTCATTCCCTACAGGACCCCTCCTTACTCATCAAAACAACATCCAACCCCTCCCTTTGGTATCCGTTATCATCAACTCCCTCCCACCAAGAATATTGCTAATGATTGTTTTGTTTCTTGTGATTACAGCGCGAGAGGTAATTTCATCTTACTGGCAAATTATTCCCCTCCACCAGTAATCTCATACTAACTCCCGCTGCAGCAAGACCTTCCTCGCCAGATTGTGCGAGCAAGCTGAACGTTATGATGGTTTGTTATCCCCGCGTTTCTTGCCGTTTCTATGACGGTGACGTTCTTTATTAACTCTTCGGCTTGTTATATTTTAGAAATGGTTACTTATATGAAGGTATTTACCTCCTTCCAACCCCGCTTTCCACGGGAAGTCGGCAGCAAACAATGTGAAAAATTTACTGACTTGCTTTTTTTCTTCTCTTTCCAGGAAGTTGCTAAGGTATATACAGCCCTGGAGCTGAAATATCTATCGTCACAACGATAGGATTCCTGGCATCCGATCGGCTCGATCGGCTTCATGAATCTAAAACTGAATTCGGTGCTAACCGGTGGTTTTTATCAGCTCGGTGGTGAACTCTCTGTTGATGAGCGTAATCTGCTTTCGGTCGCGTATAAGAATGTTGTTGGAACCCGTCGTGCCTCATGGAGAATTATCTCTAGTATTGAGCAGAAGGAGGAGAACAAGGGTTCTGAGAAGCACGTCACGAAGATTCGCGAGTATCGCCAGAAGATTGAGACTGAGCTGGAGCAAGTTTGTGGTGATGTTCTCAACGTTTTGGATGAGTCTTTGATCCCTAAGGCCGAGTCCGGCGAGTCTAAGGTTTTTTATCACAAGATGTACGCCCTATTTCCATACAAATTATCCCTTCACTTTTGTAGAAAAATCGCTGATAAGCCTTATATTACAGGAAGGGCGATTACCATCGTTATCTTGCCGAGTTCGCCTCTGGTGATAAGCGGAAAGATGCTGCGACCGCCGCCCATGAGGCTTACAAGGTATATCAGTACCCCGCCCCCGCTTTTGATCCACTCAAATGATCAATTTTTCTTTTCTTTTCTTCTGTGGTACATGAGCACGTGCTCACTAACTGCTGCAGAACGCTACCGACGTTGCGCAAACTGAGCTCACACCTACCCACCCTATCCGTCTGGGTCTTGCCTTGAATTTCTCAGTTTTCTACTATGAGATTCTCAACTCGCCTGATCGCGCATGTCACCTTGCCAAGCAGGCATTTGATGACGCTATCGCCGAACTCGACTCATTGAGTGAGGAAAGTTACCGTGACTCGACTCTCATCATGCAACTTCTCCGTGACAACTTGACCCTCTGGACTTCCAGTGAATCTGGGGATGCTGAGGAGTCTGCACCTGCAAAGGAGGAGGCTAAGACCACTGAAGCTAAGCCGGAAGAAACCCCGGCTGTATCAGCCCCAGCCGAGGAGACTAAGTAAATTTTCAATGGATAAACAAAAAGCAGTTGTGGATTTTGGCTGTTGCGTACTTGGTTTCAATGATGGCATATGATGGAAAAGGGACTCTGGTGATAGTGTTTTTCTCTTTTCCGTTTAATGTTCAACTTTGAGTGTCGCCGGGGAATGAAGTTTCAGTCAAGACATATACATGCATCTGGTAAATGGAACGCTTGTTATCTTTTGAAGGCAATTTTCCTGTTTCCCGTTTTTACTTCTTCATTGGCAGCACAAAGAAAACCAACGGAAGCGTCATGGGATTTCCATTTTTTCGAAACTTCTAAATGTTGGTTTCTTGTCTTTTTTTTTCTCTATCTACTCTGTTAGCGGATTTCTTGTTTCTCTTTTCCTATCCTACCGCTTTTATTCCCCATGCCCCATCTTGCGGTTTTCCTGCAAATTTCTCAATCCCCTTTTCCCCGTTACCCCTCCCCATCGACCCCAACTATTCTTGAACTCGGAACCGCCGCGCTGATATTTTCACCGATAACAATTTGTTTATGGTAAAAACCTTTGGCTAAATTTCATTTACGTTCATGTAAGGCTTCTCTAGATAGCTGATAGCTTATTGTGTGCGTTTTTGACGGAACAGAATTCGAGCGATATTCCCTCATGATGGGAGGGTGTTGCTTTTTGCCTTGTAGAGAGATTATTGGTCGTGGAGTGATAATTTAGCGTGAGCTGATACCATCTAGATATATGTCCATGCTCCTACTGTTGGACTCCACGCAGCTTCGTAATGAGAGTTGAATAAAGTGGGTAATTTGCTTCTATCTCCTGGTTGGGCGAGACGGTGGTCTCATGCATTAGCGTCGATTCTGGTTACTAATATCCCAACGGACATCAAAAGCAGGCTGTCATTATTCCACTGCCTAGACTAGAGCTAACCTTTAGAGGTCAAGCTTATCCATATATGGCTATAAGCTACTACATGAGACCAGTCTCACCCGGGATACCTTCCAGTAATAGTGACGGTGATGATAGCGTAGGATAGTCCTGAGCGATATACGATACAGTGAGAACACTTCTAGAAGAACCCTGTGTGCTCAGAAGCCCGGGAATTGGTATCCGGGAAATAGGGAAAGCAAGCTTACGCTCGGAACTCATCCCGCCCACATTTGGCGAGTAAGTAGGAAGCATTCTAGAAATACCGCTAGTGAGTTGTGATAACCACAGTCCCTCCATTCTCTCCTCCACTCACCTAGGCCAAGAAAAGACTTGGGCGCCCCCGCTACGAAGCCACCCATTGTTTCTCCTCGACACTCTTCAAAACGGAAAGTCCCAAAAAAAACACAATGCCACCACAAAAAGTCATCATAGATACAGACCCCGGGTATGTTCCGTCCCCCATCTATGACACCAACCCACCGCTAACTCCAGTAAACCCCAGCGTCGACGACGTCCTCGCTCTCCTCCTCGCGCTCTCCGCCGGGGAGGAGGAACTCCAGGTCCTGTTGATATCGCTGACTTTCGGCAACGTCGACGTCGAGGGCTGTCTGCTGAACGTGGTCTCTATGTTCCACGTTATCGAACTGGAACGGAAGTGGAGGCTGGAGAGCGGGTTGCCGGTCGGGTTTGGTTGCCTGAGCGCGCATAAGCCTATTATTGCGGTGGGGGCGGATAGGCCTTTGGAGGATGAGGTTGTACTGGGGGATTACTTTCGTGCGTTTTGTTCATGCTCACCGTTGGGTGGTGTGGTGGGACTTCTCAGCTGGCTAACGGACGGGGGTTGGGAACAGATGGAGCGGATGGGTTGCAGGGGGTTCATACTAGTGTCTGCTCTCTCCATATTGTAGGCGGGGTTGGGCCAGGTTGAGCTGACGACGAGGAACTTTGGCAGGCACCGCATTTTACACCAGAGCAGACGTGGAAACACATGTTTGCTACTACGCCCGTGTTGGAGAAGGATGAAGAGCACCCACCGAATTTCAGGCCTACGAATAGCCCGGCGCATAAAGAGATTCTAAGGATTCTCAGGGAGAATCCAGTGGATAGTGTTACTATTATCGCTGTTGGCCCTCTGACGAATCTGGCTCTGGCAGCGGAAGAGGATCCAGAGACGTTCCTGCGCGTCAAGGAAGTCGTGGTTATGGGCGGGAATATTGACGTTCCCGGAAATGTACCCCCCCTTCCCCCGATATCGCACACCATGCTAACCGAAGGAACAAGGTGACACCCAACGGTGAATTCAACACAGTGGCCTGTCCATACTCCGCCGCTAGAATCTATTCCCTAACCTCCCCCACCCCCTCCTCCACTGCGCCCTCACCTTCCACCAATAAAAAGCTAAAACCGACCCCAGGAACCTTCTCCCGCCGCCTAAATCTCACTATATTCCCCCTAGACATAACAACACCCCACTTCCTAACTCAAGAAACCTTTACCAATGCCATAGCCCCCCTCCTCTCCTACCCCTCTCCATCACCACTAGCCCAATGGACAAAGATCTTCATCAACGCAACCTTCGCCATGCTGAAGAAAATTTATTCCGGGGAGGCGCCCGGCGATACGGACTTCTCCCTGCACGATCCAATGTGTGTCTACTACGTGCTCACCCGGCAGCGTGGTGGGTGGGAAGCGCTAGAGGAAAGGGACATAAGGATCGAGACGAGTGGGAAGTGGACCAGGGGTATGTGCATTGTGGACCACCGCGGAAAGAGGGTCGAGCTGGACGCGAAGAAGCCCGTGCTGTTGGGAGACGTGGGGATTTGGGCGCATTGTGAGTTTGGGAACAGGGTTCGGCAGATGGTTAAGAGTCCAGATGAGAAGGGGATGGCGGGTGAGATGTTGAGGAGGATTTATGGGGGGGCTTGAAGGGAGCCTATGGGAGGAGTGAGGGAGGGAGGGAGGGGTGGATATTTGAGTGTTAGGTTGGCATAGCGTTCCCGGCGATATGGTATTTTACTTGCTGTTGGTTGATTGGGTTTGGCAAAGAATGATAAGCGAGTAGCAGAGTACGGTGCAGGCAAATCACCCGGGTATTTTTTCGAAGCATGCTATCAATATCTCATTAGGCAAAATATTACAAGCCCATCAAACAAGCCTACAATACCAATTAAATAGTTGAAAAAATCTATCCTTCATTCCACTAGAATACCCAACCGAACCCCTCGCCTTCGCCTAATTTAGCAAGAAAAGGTGATCGCGTCACGAGAGCACAAACTATCACTCAAACTCAGATCTATTATACCCCAGTCCAAATCTGCAACTTCCTTTGCCAAATCTGCAGCCACAGCATATATATATAGCCGAAAAAAAAACAGTGTTCTACCGTATCCAGACGCTAATTCATGATACAATTTTTCCCAGGTAGCCAGCCGGTGTACGGATAATTCACATCTTTATCTGCCTACTTATTTATTGAGTTGCCAGGTTTATGTCTACCTTTTCACCCCGTTTAGTTCCCATCCGATCACCAACTAACTTGCTTACTTAGTACTGCACCATTAAATTGGTCTACCCAACTTACTTACCAGGCAAGCTTTTTCCAGCACTGTATCATGCTATACTATACTGTGGTGTTCTATGGTGCACTAATGGTGTAGTGCAGTGTAGTGCTCGGACTATACTCATCCCACTGCTCCACTGTACAGTCGTGTCACAAAAGTCCTGACACCCTAGCTAAATTTTACCGTGCAACTTGCTTCATCTCAACCACCACTGACGGTGGTCAAAGCAGAAATGCAATCACAAGAAATAGAACCTTCTAAATTCTATTCTGGACCTCTAATTGAAGCTGAGGAGGACATACAAAGTGGTAAATTTGGGGCATTCCTGTCCCATCACTCAGTCTGAGGGTGCCAGGACTTTTGTGACACGACTGTACACCCGATCTTTAATTTAGAGGGTTGTGAGTTGGCGGATTGGGGTTTCATTGTTATGAGTATGTGAGGGGACGCGAGGTGGCTAAGGTGATTGTTGTGGTATTCCTGGTGCTGTATGTTTCCTGTGGTTTTGGTTATGGTATGGTTGGTAAGGGAGTAGGAAGGAAGGAAGGAAGGAGGGAAAGAAGGATAAGAGTGCGGTAAGGTTGCCATGTGGAATTATTAATTTTACCTGGCAGGATGATGCGCGTGTGCTCCGGAGTAACTTATTAGGAACCGGGGGGGGGGTTGTAGATGGGGATGTGGCATGGGAGATTGTTGTTTTTGGAGGTAGTTGGGGGGGGGGGGACTGTAATAGTGAAAACCTAGGGAGGGATGATATTGTCGTTCTCGGGAGAGTTGATGCTGGCTTGCTCACCCGCTAGTTGAAGGTATGGAGAAGCTTACACTCGAGGTCTTTAGAAGCTATTAGCCCGGTGGTGGTGGAGGCTACTAGAGGACTGTCTGCACTTCTCAGCTGCCCTAAGTCAAAATGAAGAAAAGAAGTGAGATTAAAAGAGATAAGGGAAGTCTACCGCCTAGGACGAATTATTGTAGAAGGAGGAGGGGCCACAAGAAGGATGTTACGAGAGATTACCAATTTTGTACAAAAGAATTACTAAGCTAAAAGCAGTCTACAAGATAGAGAGAAGCTTGCTACTAAGGCCTTTAAACCCAGAAGTGGAGACTGAGATACCTACCGAACCGTCTCCAGTTTTACTCCAAGTGACTATCGTGTAGGGGAGGCTTACTATTGAAGCAATAGGACAAAATGGTGAGGTCACCGAAGGACAATCAGCACCGCCTATAGAAGGGGTTAGGTACACATGTAGTTTACAGTAAAATACCCTAGCGGAGGTCACTCTAATGACTATACCGGTTGAAATAAACTGCAGTTATGATAATTATTATAATACCTGCCAAGCCGCCTTAAGCTAGACCCCATCACGTGATATCACTCGTGGGTAATAGCACAGTTTACGAAAAAGCAATCACATTGATCCATCCAGCCCTCGAATTCAATGGGGTAGGCGACTAATGTCTCCAGAATACTGTAGTAGTCTGTCTGCCACTGTGAGGACATCCACCAGTCCAACACCCACAAACAGCGCTCATCAATCGAACTCAGCCCTCCTATCCGAGCTACTCAGAATTTTTTTTAGTATCGACCACGCCCAGTCCTTGGGCACCGCTTCCTCTCACCTACGGTAGTGGATTGCGTTGGCGAGTAGTGTTATGCCGGTGTCTGGGGCTACTACGGTAGCAAACTTAGTCCGTGCGGGGTTTCGTAGGTGTCGAAGAGTAATACTACGGCGGACTTCTCGCTGCCAGTACACCCCCGATCTTGCTCCCTTCATAGGCCCTTGTGTCAGAACCATGTGCCGAAGATGGAGTACCATGCAAATGGCATATTCTGTAAAACCAGTGGTTGGCCAAAATTAATGTGTGCTTTCACTTTATCTTAACTCCCAGCTCCCAGCCCTTGGTGACGCGAGTGTTCTGAATTTCAACTGTATGGCTTGGAGTAGAACATCACAACGGTTGAGGCAATAGGTGGGGATGTAGCCTAGCAAAAGTGTGCTATGCTTAGAAATGCTTGTGGCAGCGGCCATTGCAATAGTTGGATAGATGGAATCGCTGTGCACGAAATACGTCCTCCCATAAATTCAAATTTCGCAGAACGGAGAACCATTGCAAGTACAGGTATATCTAGGTAGCAGGGTCATAGAGATAAGGCATAGGTGTGAGAAGAGTTGTACGAGTAAATTACGGTGCGCCCATTGTTTGGTGGCGGGCATTTGGCAGGTTGGTCGGAAGTGCCAAAACCTACGCTTGAATGTGGGTATGATAGAATGTTCCTAGTTCAATCCCTGATTCCATCAAGGCTTGCACAGCCACCCGTTTAAACGATCACTCGCCACATTTACACGTCATTTCTATTAGCAGTTGCCGAAACAGCACATGCAACTCTGGACCTAGTCATCCATACTAACTCAACCGGTTCGCTGTCTGTTCTCCGCAAAACCTTTTGCACAGTACAACATCTGGCCTCTAGAGTTAGTTTTATCCACCCCGAACAATTTCAATCCCACATACACTAGGCCGCTAC
The DNA here is from genome assembly GCA_003070745.1 of Tuber borchii. Lineage (NCBI taxonomy): Eukaryota > Fungi > Ascomycota > Pezizomycetes > Pezizales > Tuberaceae > Tuber > Tuber borchii. Next base: position 30,949 of record NESQ01000130.1, on the reverse strand, counting down.
CACCTCCCACTCGAAACCATAAACACCTGCAGCTCCCCCTCTTATCAGTTCTAGCTCGTTAGGCAGCCCCGCCCGCCGCCCATTCACAATGTCTGGTAAGTTCTCGAGCTCGATATACTTTATCAACCCGCCCGCTAACTACCGCGACAGTCGACTACTGTATGAAGCCAGGCCCGTCTTAACCCCGCCATAGCTAACCCCATGCAGACGCAGCCCTAGAGGTCTCTCCTCAAGCAAGCCAGCAAGAAATCCGTGAGGCCTACAAGAAGTAGCTACCCTTTTCTTCCTCCCCAGCCAGCACGATCTAACCACCCGACACTACAACAGAGCAGCCCTAAAAAACCACCCCGACCGAGTTTCCCACAACGACCCCTCCCGCGCAGCTCGCACCCGAAAGTTTCAACAAATCAACGACGCATACTACACCCTAAGTGACCCCCAGCGACGCCGTGACTACGACTCAACCCGCACCTACCAAAGCTCTCATAGTAACCCCCAACATGCGCAGAGCGACTGGCAGGACGATCAATTCGCCGATATCTTCGAGGAAATGATGCGCGATGAAGGCTTCGCCGAGAACACGGGCGAGCAGACCACACCTAATGGTAAATTCTGGGGGATCCTCGGAGGCCTATCCGGTGGCGTGATGGGGTTCATCGTCGCGAATGTGCCCGGTATGCTCGCTGGCGCCGTCGCTGGAAACAGATTAGGTGCTGTTAGGGATTCTAAGGGGAAGAGCGTTTACGAGGTTTTCCAGGAGTTGCCTCAGAGTGACCGTGCGAAGGTGGGTGCCAGAATCTTGCTCTCTGCAACGGTGATTGGGGGAGCCATTGCGATCGGGGGGTTGAGGGGAAAGCTGACGAGGGCGGTGGTGGTTAGCTGCTTAGTGATTTGGCCGCAAAGGTGCTGGCGCACGCTGTTAGCGGTTAGGTGGAATGTTAGGTTTTCGAGGTCGAGGAGAGATGATAGTCAGTGATGTTTTCCGGGGCGAGTAGATGGCTGTTTGGATGATGAATCTTTCCACAAATGATTTTATGATGGGAGCGGCGTTCTTTCTTTCTTTTCTTTCCCTTTTCCTTTCCTCATATATCTTTGCCTTCACTCCCTTCTTCTGCGATTCCGGTTTCCTGGCCGGTAGCGATATTTTACATGGTGGTCCTATAATATACCCACATGAAGTGAGACTCCATGATTCCTCCCTAATCTAAACCACAAACCTCCTAACAGCCCTCCCTGACACTCTAATAAAATCCTTATGCAACAAATCAACAAGTCCATAAGAAAACGAGCTCACTGTTACTACAGAGTCAGGATCCCATAAAACCAACCACCAAGCCATCATACACGGAACCACACATAGACACCACCAACTGCTCCGTAGCCCCGGTACAATACCGGTATATACCGATCAAGCCCTTATTGGTAGCGCCCCACGTGCACCACAACAGCGAGATCGGTCCCGAAAAAAACCCCTTATTCCTAACACTCTTGGCTTGTGATTGTGCGATCTGAGGACGACAGTAGCACAGTACAATTCTCATACCAGTACCATGGAGGCATTTGTTATTAGCATCGCGCCCGCTCGCTTACCCCTCCTCTACTAGTACCTGTTCGCTGTGCGGTACGGTAAGCTCTGTACATTAATTTCCCATGACACTAAAGGGAATATGTGCGATACGGTACCTGGTCGGTAGTTGTTTTCATTGATGCACTATATCGGTAAACCACTCGTACTATGATAATGCACATGCATGCTACGGGAAGGTGAATATACGGGAAGGTGAATACGGTAGCATAACCGCTGTGATCTGGATGAAACACAAACTGCTGCACCTGGTAAATAAATAAAAGGCCCGAATGAGAAACAAGCATCGAATAATTACGAAAAATAGAGATAGAGTGAAAATCCCTCCCCCGATGGGTTCATGTGAAAATTGAGATATTAGGGACTTTGCGATTTCGCATCCAGAGTCAAATCCTAGCAATCTGGTTGTCCCGTAACCGCATTTGCCTCACATCCAGAGCCCTTCAGCAAAGTCTCTATTAGAGGGGAGAGAAGTGGGGCATACCCGAGTGGTACTGCTACGGTGCTAGTAGTACTACCATCTAAAATACAAAGGTTTGGTAAAGAGTACTATCATCTCGCCAAACGAAGTATCTCCGTTTAGGGATTATATCGTTGGGGGGCATCTTGGCTCGGTCATGCATGGTGATAGTCAATGATATATTAGGAAAAAAAAAAAGAAAATTTATATAATATTATCAAGCTGAATGTTTTCATTTACAGTAGCTATTAGCTACAGTAAGCAAAACTAATATTCTAAGAAGAGTCTTTTGAAGACTACCCTTAACATGTTTAAAAAATCTAGCATGTAATTTCATATCTTGGCATCCAGATTCCCAAAGCCATATGCATTAACATTCGTCCATCAGCTCTTTGCACTTTTTGAACCGTTCAACCCATACCGACACCACTCTTCTAATCTCCACCTTGTTCCTAGTCATTCAGTATCTTGGCCTCATTATGATACACTTAAACCCACAGCCCACCAGCCAAGCCCAAATCCTCAATGGTGGATTTTCCATATTAGCTGTCATTCTAAAGAGATGATACGGTGGGGCTTTCCATCCCCTACAAGTGCAAGTAAAAATCATTTCTTTCGCCGCAGGCTTCCTCCCACCACCTCACTTTTTGGCTCGGTGTATATCCACGAAACATGCGTTAAATAAATAAACAAAATGGCCCGCGGTGGGGACATCCGTTGCTTGGGAAACGTTAGGCTATTAGCTTTTTTAAGAGAAGGCTCCGTCATTGCAGGTTGTTTCCGTGGACTTTATAGGCTATATAGTGGTGGATACTTTTGCAAGGAAAACAAATAATGGCGGCGACGGCGACCCCTCCATGACTGAAGTTTTAATTAATTTCTATGCTCGAGCGCTTTTTTTTTCTTTTCTTTCCTCGTTTCACATGGAGGGCTTTCATGATAAGTTGGGCTTAGTCGAATACTGAAAAGGGGAACAGTGGAAAAAAAAAAGCAAAAACCATTAAAGTCGATGCGCTGCTGCGTACGGAGTACTCCAGCCGTGTGGTTACAGAAATTGTCGACACCATCTGCTGAGCAAGGCGAAGCGGTATGGATGGCCACCACCCAAGAGTGCTGTGCTCTTACCACCAATGCCTCGCCTTGATCCTGGGGAACACAAGCCAGGGAGTAAAATGAAAAAATAGAAGGTATTCAATAGAAAATAGAAGAAACCAAAGGATCAATTCTCATACTTTACATTAAAAATCACTTTAAGAAATAATGTCTTTAAACCTTACACCCCAATTCTTTTCGAAACATTAACACCCAACTATCCCATCCAACCAACCCAACCAGCCCAGCCCATTCGTCCGTTCATACAATTTAAATCTTACAAAGTGAGCAAACCAGCGAAGATAGCGGCGACCGCGAAGCCAGCTGGAACAAGCCCAGCAGCTGAGTTGGAACTGGCTCCAGTAGAGCTAGCACCGCTATCGCTTCCAGTGGATGTGGAGGATCCTCCAGTCTTAGTGGTAGAGTTTCCAGAGCTCCCTGAGCCGGCGGTGGCATTTCCTGTTGGGTAACTTGTGAGGGAGCTGACGGCGCCGCTGGGCAGGTCGCTGCCGCAGATGCTTTGGGCAACTCCGATTGCCTCTGTTTTTCCTTGTTAGTAACTACCGTCTGGCCTAGAAGGTATGAGTGGGAGAAGTGGAAGTCCTACTTTGGAGATCCTTGGGGTCTGTGCAAGCTGCCTGGAGACATGTAGTTACGGTGGATATGAACTTCGCGTTCTTGCAGATACAGGCGAATTCACCAGCATTACAACCATCGACGTTGGTCATGGCACTCGTCGCGCATGGCAACTAGTATCAAAGTTTGTGTTAATGGCACTCCTTCTCCTGGGTTGTATGGAGAGACCTACAGCACAAGAAGGCAATGCCGACAAATCAGGAGTGGTGGTCTGAGCAGCAACAAGAGCGGCAGCACCAATGATAGCGGCGATGATTGAGGTCTTCATTTTTGCAGAGGGATTAGAAATTGAAATACACGACAATGGCAGTGGTGGTAGGTAAACGAGTGGGTGAGTGAGCGTGATAATGGAAGTGAAAACGAAGGATATTAAAACGGACAAGATAAGCAAGTGAGGAAAGCCTGGGGGCGGGGGATGGCATCAAGGTATTTATCTATTCTCTTCCTTTCCATTCCCGCCCCTTCTTACTCTCTGCCTGGTCGGGTATATGTGTTGGGTGGGTCAAAAACGCGGCTGAGCGCGGATGGCTCCCAAAGAGAGTTAAATTGGGAACCTTTTCAAGCTCACTCGCTGCATCATTTGAGGAGAAGGGATGATTTGGTGTGAAGGAGGGAAGGCCTTCAAGGCTTGGCAGGGATAACCTTTCGTTATGCTTTGTGTCATGGTATGATCGGGAGTTCACCGGGTTAGGTTACTTTTTTTGCTTCTTCTGTCTTAGCTCCCCTTTCAAGGAAAGGAGGGAATGGATGAATGAACAAATAGGACGTGTGCGAGTAGATCCACCTTGGGCCCGTTGGTTTAAGGGAAATTATGGTTTAGACTTTCGGAAGGCTTTGTTTGGCAGCAGAGCTTCTAAGAAGGAGATTGCCTGTATTACTTGCCTAAGAGCATGACACGATCACCAATGGCTGGGTTGTGAATGAGGTTTGGTGCCTACCGCTCATGGTACTAGTATAAGTAGCTTTGGCTATGGCCCCAACCTTCTCAAGTCTAAAGTAACTGTGCTCAAGTGAAGCTCAAACAATGCCCGTGTCGGTGGCTGGCACTCCTCGAACACCACGTTCGCTGATCATGATCGCAGACGCACTCAGCCCCAGACAAAAGCCCTCAAGCCCGAAATACTACAAAAACTAGAAACAAGCAGACCATGTGTTAGGCAGCCTGAATTTTCCTCCCCCAGAAAAGGGGCGAAAAAAACACATTAAAAACCTGCCTCCTTAGCAAAACAACAAGAAAAAATGCGCCAGTCAGACCTTACTAAGAGAGGCAACTCTAACGTCCTACCGTAGACTCTGGCGGTAGAGAGACCGTTGCCAATGTGGTGACTCGCAAGAGCTATACCATCTTCGGGGCAAAATCAGGTTTGATTGCCATTCGCTTTGATGTTTTTTCGCTTTTTTCTTCCACATATAGTATAGTCCAACACCAATTTTACGCACATCCCACTTTGCAACGGTCTCTCTACCGCCAGAGTCTACGGTATGGTACTCGGGTGAGGGGTGAAGTATTGGGACAAGCAGGGGGGTTCAATGTCTCTGCAAATTACTCAAATTGGTATCTTCAATCCCACTTCAAGTAATTTGCACAGACATCACGTCCCCCCTGCTTGTCCCAATACTTCACCCCTACCCCGAGTACTTGTACTTGAGTAGCACCATGTCCGGAACTAAGCGGTTGTTCAACATAGGGGCTAGATGCCAAACTCCCCCGACCCCTTCTGTCCCATTCCAACAGCACCGGCACCCTTCCACGCGTGTACTGGTATCCCTTGCTTGGAACGAGGCAATGAAGAATGACATTCTGGTACCGTATGCATAAATCAACGTGACCCGCACTGTGTATTTATATCGACCTCACAAGCTTCGAGAATCTCTTGCCTTGCCGCTGCAAACATTGCTAAATGAACAAATGATTAATCAATCAACCAAGCGATCACCATCACCAAACAGGACGACAAAGCACAATTCGAATCCGCGATAGTAATCGTAGATGCTGCACTGCATCGCCCCCCGCCGGCCAACCACCCGCCTACTCTCCCATTCGTAAAGCGTCCGGATATATAAAAAGTACCTTGGCGCCAAGCCAGATGGTCAAATTGCATGTGAGAGTTTCCTTCCCCCATGAGGGCTTCCGGTGGTCATCAATTATGTTGAATACCGGACAATAAAGCTCTCTTGGCGCCAACTCGTTTTCTTTACTCGTACAAGTATATCCGGATGCTTTACGAATTGACGAGTACCGGGTTGATCATTGCTCCCTCAAAGGCAATCAGTTTGTGAGTGGAGCCACAGCAGGGATCCAGATTGGTTCTCCCACAACTGCTCGTGTAGGGGAGGGAGGGAAATTGCATTTGAGGAAAGGGGAAAGGGCAAATAAATAAAATAAATATCCTTGAGAAATTCCACCACTGAGGACCCTTTCGGAATCGATGATTAGGGCACACGCCAAACCGCGCGCACTCGAGTACCGTACCGGTGATGATGACTTGCCCACTGCCCGAGGCCAGGCGCGGGGAAGCGGGGGGGGTTGAGGAGTGCTCCAGAATAGGACGTGAGAGTCGGCCGGAGAGAGACGTGCTCGGGTAGCGCATGCAGGGTAAAAATGGAGGATTGGCCATCATGCATGTGGCGCCGAGAAGTGGTTTACGATGGTCTCAGGCAGAAACGAGAGGGAGAGGTGGGGGATTTGCGGGGCAGCCCTGACACAAACGCTTCGTCAGGATGGAAGAAATCGGAAGATATCAGCAAGATCTCTCGGGGGACAGTGAGTATACTCGTACAGTTACAATGTGTGGAAAAGAATGAGTTGAGTGAGCTACAAACTTGGAAGCTAAATATTATGTTGTTTTTTCTCTTGCATAATCTTATTATAAGATTGTTTCACTTTCACTATTATTGATTCGCTTAACTGTTGATTTAAAAGCTTTTACAATATAATGAGTAATTATCTTTTTAATAGCTTCAAGCAAAGTATTGCCCTCGACAAACCAGATCTTATACGATATACAGTACAAAAGTCTCATAGCCTTAATCTGAACATCAAGGTAGGAAGACCTGTTGCCTTTTAAATTGCCAAATCCGAGCTTTTAAATTCAGAAAATACAATAATTAGTAGAATAGAGTTATGGAAAATTTAATGTAATAATAATATTATTATATAAGAATTTAAAAGTCAGGGTTTGGTAATCAAAACTGCTGCGCTTGATATTGCAGCCAAAATTGTCATTGACAATTAGTATGCTTGGGGATGAAAGTTAGTGATGGGGGGGACAGGGTTCGAGATGTCAAAGCTTTTTACTCTTCTTAGAGTTGCGCTTACCAAATTAAATATTTTTTTCCCTCTAATGGTCATGAGCACGGGGACCTTGTCTTTCCCATCACTAACATTTACACCTGAGTAGTTTAGCCTCTCGGATCATACCATAATCCCAGCAGGTCAACAGGAATTTCCTCAAGACCCTCAGGTACGAGTGCTTAGAAGGGTCATTAAAAACCGGAAATTTATTTCCGTCGATCCGGTACAATTCTCTGCAGAGACAGGCGTTATGTTTCCCGATTTTGGATGATCACCCGGAGCACTGTAACAGTTTTTCTTTTTCTCTCATTCCAGACATCAAGATCGTCAGATCACACACCGACACTGTCTTCAACGAAGACACGGCGAAAACCGGCCGGTGGCAAACTGGGAATGGCCTTGTTAGTCAATCGCCGGCGGTTGAATCGTGCCCCACGCTGAAGACTGCATAGCACATCACACGTTTTCAAGATCTTAGCATCGATGGGACATACCGGTACGAGTACTGTGCATCAAATTTTCTGATACTTATTGTTGGTTGGATATCAGCCTATCGACGGAAATCACAGCATCAGCCATGATAGGTTTAGTTTAAAAAATTAATAGAATTGTGAATACTGCCGGCAGTTGATGAGATTCAGCAAGTCCAGAGGGCTCAGGCCAGAATATGCCAGGAAAGCTCCCATATATCCGAGGAGCTTTTGTCTCTTGATCTAGAGTGGTGAGATTAGCTGATGGCACAATCTGCCACAATTTAATTGTTGTGGACTGGTTTGTGTTGTTGAGGAAGCAGATATTAGTTCTTCGGCACAGTGGGGACCTACAAGGATGGGAAATGGGGGATATCCAATGCGAATTGAGCCTGAAGATACCGGTAGTTTCTCCTCTTTTCTTCTTAAAAAGTCATTTTATTTGTACATGTATTGCCCGGGCACTACATAGTCCCGTGCCGGGCATATCGATTTAGATGGTTGTCATGGCACAAACACTCGTAACTTAGTACCGGTACTAGTACCAACAACGCTACCTACGGTACTGAACCGGTACGGTGCAGCACCGTACTGCAGGGCACGGGAGCAGATAGTTTCGGGAGAGCACTCCTGCGGAAGGGATCAGCCGTCTTGTACCACATTGTCGAGTTGATACAAGTACCTCTCCCGGTCACATGAGATATTATTCTGGCGAATAAAAACAAGGCATTCAGCCTGGGGATCGGAAGAGCACTTTTTCAGTGCCAATTCTGGAGTTGATCTGTCCCCCCAAAAGGGGATATTACACACACCAAAGCCATTCAATTTGCATGAATGCTCTTTAATGCTCGGAGTGAATGCATTTCATGAGCGTTCGCGAAATTGCATCTCCTTTACTGGTATCTTACGATACTCGTGTGATCAATAAATATGGTAGGCTAAGCTAAGCATAACTACAATCCCCCCTAGAAAGTTACCGAACAGTCAATATAGGTTTACCCTCAAAATAAACCCTGCTTTGTACGAAACTTTATCTATGTGCCTTGTACGTACGTATTATATCCGAAACAATAATTCGTTACTTGGGCTTGGGGTTCTCTATATATGGACAGAGACCGTGAGGTCGATTTTAAAGCTACCAACATGTTAGAGGCGACCATTCATTGGGAATGTTCACGGACCAAAGGGTACAGTTTTTATTTGTGTCTGGGGAGAAGCATTGAAGGCTTGACTGTTTTAAATATACACCTGGCTTTACTATTAGTTACATAGTTGAGCAAGAGAGAGGAGCGAGCATCGTCAGAGTAATGAGCATGAGAGAGGAGTTTGAATAGTAAAGGTTTCTGTGCTGTGCCTTGCCTTGTAGAGCTCCGGGTAGTGTCCTAGGTATGATACTATGATAGTACCGTACCCTTGGGGCAAAGAAAAAGTATATCTACATGTTTGCCCTACTGACAGGTAATTTTGCCAACAACCCGTGCCAAAAACCAGTGTTCTTAGGTGGGTTCTTTTTCAACAAATCACAACAAACCAAACCGCCCGACACTAACCACAACCAACACGCACACTTCAGAACATAGGAAATTTGCTATCTTACACACGCGCGTACGGTTCGCTCCACCCTTTTTCTGCCCTGCTTTATTTTCTTTTTCTTTTCCTAATAAGATCTTGCCTTACCCGGCCACTCTAACAAAAGAAGCAGGAGAAGAAGACAAAAACCATGGGCCTCTGGATCATAGAACCGAAGAAGCGGGGGAGTGATGATCATGTTCCCGGTAGGCCTTACTGCTGCATCTACGAAGGCGCGTGTAGAGGATGCTAATGAGGATTTAGGCACCGCGTTTATCGGCGCTGGAGGGGCTGTGGATTCTGCGACCACTGTGACTGGAGACTTGGATCCTAGCTTGAAGTATGACTTGACTGGTGATGTTCCGATAGTTCTTGTTCCTCAGCCTTCTGATGATCCGAATGACCCGCTGGTAAGTTTCCGTTTGATCAATAAGTTTGGCGATAATTAGAGTGAATGTGTTGGGAATGCTGATGGGGATTGAGTAGAATTGGCCGTTGTGGGAGAGGGACTTGATCACCTTTATTCTTTGCTTGGTTTCTGTAAGTTTGCTCTTTACTCGAGTCGGCTTTCTTATACTACGCCCAGTCCTAGTACTAAGGCTCGACCTGCTAGTACCCTACCGTAGCGATGCTAACTGATAACTATATAGGTCATGGCTGCTACGTAAGTTATATTGTAAGCTCTTGATGTTTGGGGCATGAGGGAATGCTAATACCCTATAAGGCTCGGTCCTATTCTTGCCCCGAGCACTTTTCTTTTCGCAGCTCACTTCGGGCGCAGCCCCACTGATATTGCCCTTTTGACTGGCTATCACCTCTGTGGTGTTGGTGTCGCTGGGTTGTTGTTTGTTGCGTCTGCGAGAGTCTATGGAAAGCGGCACTTGTACCTATTAGGCACAGTAATGTTGATTGTGTCCTCCGTTTGGGGTGGTTTAGCCTCGAGTTACGAATCCTTTCTCTGGGCGAGGATTTTCCAAGGTGTGGCGGTTTGTCCATTCGAAACTTTGGTCAACATTACCGTCGGTGAGATGTATTGTGTGCATGTAAGTTCCTCTTTGGCAGGCTAGACGGAGGAGGGGACTGGAAGTAAGATTAGTAGCTGACTAACTAACTGTGCGTATATATAGCAACTTGGAAAGCGTATGGCCGTGGCAAACTTTTCACTCTTTGGGGGTGCCTTTTTGACACCAGTTATCGTGGGCAAGATTACTGGGGAGTTAGGGTGGCAGTGGCCATTTTACCTTGTCGCAATTTTCACTGGGGCTATGCTACCTGCGGTTAGTATCCCTATCCCCGACAAATATGTAGGAAATCGAGCTGATGAGTTGGGCTTCAGGTAGTGTTATGGGTCCCGGAAACTGCCTACAACCGTCCAGTATATCATGACGCTCCATTATCCAACCAAGGTAAGCAATACTTGAAGTTAAATTCAAGGAAAATAATCTTCAACTACAAGATCTATTGAATCAATTGGGAGGTGGCAAGCTTGATACTAATAAAATATATTTAGCTAGTTTCGAGTGTACAGTTGCTAGCTCGAGGCGGTCCTTTCTTCAGCGAATGTCCCTGTTTAGTGGCCGGAAGACTTTAGAATCACCCTTAAAGCTCTTCCTCCGCCCAATTGTGCTTCTCCTTCATCCAGCAGTGCTATGGGGCATGCTTACACAAGGGGTAATGATCGGATGGACCGTCATGATTGGTGTTGTCCTTGCTTCTGTGGTAGGTACCCTCCTTACTTAACTTCAGGTTTTTGCTCTAGAAACTAACTCTAATAGTTTTTGTTTCCTCCTCTTTCTTTCACTGAGGTTGAAACTGGCTATATGTATACCGGCGCCTTTATTGGCGCTTTGACTGGTCTGAGCATCACTGGTCCATTAGCGGATTGGTCTGCCAAGTACCTTGCCAAAATCAACAAGGGAATCTACGAGCCGGAATTTCGCCTATTCCTAGTGATCCCGCAAGCAGTTACTGGCTGTCTTGGTCTGTTTCTTTTTACCACTTTGGTTTTCACCGGCCCAAATCATTCTAACAATGGATGTGTGAATAGGACTTTACATGTTTGGCGTCACCGCTTCCAACACTGTGAAGTACGGCTGGTTCTGGCCAGACTTTTTCTTTGCGCTCGAGTTCGTTGCCTGTCCCGTCCTTCGCATTGCTCTCCGTGTAATATCAACTGAGGAGGGAAAAGCTAACGGACACAGGTTGATGGGTATGACAATGGGCGCGATAACATCAGCGCTCTACCTTGTCGATGCATACCCGAGCATTGCCATAGAGACCTTCACTTGCTTGCTGCTATTTAAAAATTTCTTCTCCTTTGGGCTGACTTGGGAGGCTTTCCACTGGCTCAACAAGGTGGGGACTAAGCATTTGTTCATCTACGTTGCTTCCGTCCAGGTAGCAGTTTGCGCACTTAGTCTACCCATGTGTATGTCCCACTCCCCTTCCCTCTCTCTTGGCCGGTGGGCACTAATGGGAAGTATATGTAGACTTTTTCGGGAAGATCACTAGGGATGTCATGCATAGGCACGACATCCTAAAGATGGTAGGCTTAGGCATTGGAAAGGCAGAAAAAAGATCAGAGCAGGCGGGGTTGGGAGCCGAGATGGACGAGATTGAATGTAGGGAAGAGGGAGAGTAGGATAATCTAAATAAAATGAATGTGTCCTCTTTTCTTAGTGGTACTGCACTTTCTTTCTTTCCGTAAAAGAATTCCCATGCAAAGGCGCTCGTTGGTTGAATTGCAGAATATCTCTATTAAATTTTGTATTATATTATGTCTGTTTTTCTTGTAGGGTTTATCCCGCTAGAGGACGGGACTTGGAAGGATGTTATAAGAAGTAATATTATATAGGTGGTATATGCGAAAGGGGTACTTGGAAGATAGATTGGTTCGGCAGCAACAGCATGGGTGCCACTTTGCGCCTAGTGACGGGCGCCGGCTGAAAGGCGCTCTCGTTGAGGAACCACTCACGACATGCCTGTATACCACGCTCTGAAGTGAAGTCCAAACCGTCCAAACTACAATGCCAACCAATAAAACACCATTAGAGAGAACCCACCTTTGCCCCCTCCGCAAGTATCGAGACTCCTCTTCCACCGTCCTAGACTAAATGCCTGGATTTCGGACATCCGGGATACTATAACGGCAAGGTGCATTTGCATAAGGTATCACTCGACTGTACTTAGAGCACGGTTCATGGCTGACCGAGGGATTAGTTTTAAAAAACAAATAAAAAAGTAAATTCAACTCAACTGAATTGAATCCGTCAATAAAGCAAAGTGAATGGGGTAAATCAATAAAAAGTGAATAGTTAGTATAGCAGCTCTCGGAGTGGGAGGTCGGAGGCGGAAGTGATGGTTTAGCAACAGGGGGGAAACCTCGCTCTTGTATTGTAGTGTGGGGTTCGCAACTTTGAATACATATATGTACATCACTAGAGAGTATGGGTGAGTCGAGTGCCGTATCGTACCATTCGTGCACGCACGGGAGGAGGAATGTCTATGGATGGAGGACCTACACTGGACGGTTTTATCATTCCCCCATAGGCAGAGTATTCCCACTCGACAAGTACAGTCACTCGGCAGAAGTGTTCGTGAAACATGTCTCGCCTTGCTAAGCTACCTCACCAAAAATGCAAAATCACATAAAAATGACCGCAACCTCCATGCTATTCACACTACAGTACAGTATCCCTTGGGCGGTCTGAGACAGTCAAAAATCGTCAATTGCACATCATTTCCTAGTAGGGATGACGCTTTTCTAGAAAGGGTGAAACGGTATGGCTGCACACCAACTACCACTCTCATCGCCGGTCTCGAGATACATATGCAATGCCAAACACAACGCAAGTACGAGCACCTTTAGCCCCCAGTTCTGCCAATTCCCGATTGCCAAAGAAGTCGAGTATACAGGAGAAACCAACAAAAAAGCTGAGAGCATCCAGCAAGCCAAGTATAAGAGAGGGGAATGTGACTAGAGTTGGAGACCTCAATCGATCCAGTGAAAATGAACCCATTGCCCTCACCAGCTATGCCCCTCTCGGCCCATGAATAGACCACAAGGGTGAGCCACTACTACCCTGGGAAGATTCTCATATCACAATAGTTCAAATCTTCGGGCTATTTTGGGATGAGTAGGCTATTGAACTGCTTGTAGTTGGAATCAATACATACCTATAAGAGAAGGGAGCTGATGTTACGGGGTAACTATATTAGAGGGGGAGAGAAAGCTAGGCCGTGTGATATCTGAGATACTTGGAGAGAAGTCAGGAAGGCTTGGGAAATGATAGCTTGATAAAGGTAAAGTAGTAAAATAAAAGTTCTCAAATTCTTAACTTAATAACTTGTTATATTGTTAAGGTCTCTTCTCCATTGCTTGATTTTCTCAAACTCTAGGGAATAGCCCTTCCTACTTATACTAAAATCTCACTACTTCCTGTTTCCTAACAATTATGCATCTTTCTAAGATTTCAGCTTTATCAAAGAAAGTATGAACACTGTTTGAATAATTGCCCAACTTGAATTCAGAGAGTCTCCCAATATCTATTTCAACTGAGGGTATCTCCACTCCACCAGTAGATAGTCTTCGATCACTTTGTCCTAATAGACTAAGTTCATATATGTGGTCGGAATGCCAATATTACGGGGTAACTAACTCAAAGGAATAGAGAGAGCTAGGGCATAGAGTATTTGAGATAACGGAGAGGTCAGGAAGGCTCGAGTAATGATAGTTCAATAAAGGTAAATTGATAAAGTAGAAGTTCTCAAATTCTAAACTTAATAACTTGTTATATTGTTAAGGTCTCTTCTCCGTTGCTTGTTTTTCTCAAACTCCGGGGTATAGTCCTTACTACTTATACTAAATTCTCACTACTTTCTGTTTCCTAATGATCATGTATCTAAGATTTCAGCTTCGTGAAAGGAAGTGTGAACACTGTTTGACCCTGAATAATTGCCCCATTCGAGCTCAGAGAACTCCCGACATCTATTTCATCTGAGGGTGTCCCCACTCCACCAGTAGATAGTCTTTGATCTCTTCGTCCTAATAGACTAAGTTCATATATGCGGTTGTAATGCCAATATACCAATAGTTTTTTATCGTGAACTATCAAGTGATCAGCTTGAATAGCCAGATAATAACACATAATGCATAATAGGCATATGCACCAGATAAGGAATAAAGTATTCTCACTTTATCTTTCAAATAAGTAATCAGCTTCTGTTATAGAGTAACTAACTCAAGGGGGTAGAGAGAGCTAGGCCGTATAGTATTCGAGATAAGGAAAGAAGTCAGGAAGGCTCCAGTAATGATGGTTCAATAAAGGTAAAGTAGTAAAGTAGAAGTTCTCAAATTTTGAGCTTAGTAACTTGTTATATTATTAAGATCTCTTCTCCTTGCTTGATTTTCTCAAACTCTGGGGAAATAGCACTTACTACTTATACTAAATTCTCACTACTTCCTTTTTCCAACAATCATGTATCTTTCTAAGATTTCAGATTCGTCAAAGGAAGTGTGAACACTGTTTGACCCTGAATAATTGCCCCACTCGAACTCAGAGAACTCCCGACAACTATTTCATCTGAGAGTGTTCCCACTCCAGCAGTAGATAGTCTTCGATCTCTTCCTCGTAATAGACTAAGTACATATATGTAGTCGCAATGCGAACATACTAAGAGCCTTTTATCGTGAACTATCAAGTGATCAGCTCGAATAGCCAGATACTAACATATAATGCATAATATGCATTTGCACCGGATAAAGAATGCAGTATTCTTACTTTATCTTTCCAATCAGTAATCAGGTTCATAGAAGGTGAGTTCTTCCGGTATCCTGAGTAGTCAACATAGATGTATCTAGTTGCTCCTACCACAGTGAGTTGAGGTTGGACATACGCTCCTCCATTACAGTGGCGCAGCCTCTACTAATAATACTAGTGAGCTATTCCCGTGTACGTAACACTAGCTCCCTCTTCAAAAGGGTTTGTCCCAAAAATCCTTTTTTGACATATAATACATGAGTGGCGATAAACATTAAATATTAAATCCTTTTAGTACTCTACAAGGTAGGGTGAAAAACCTTCCGCGTTTGCTTGGCCACGGCAGGAAAACCTTTGTGAGTAATACTACTTAGCCCAATGATGGCAATTCCGGGTTTTCTCTATGAAACTTTTCTACCAATTTCTTTGCATTTCCCAAATACTCAGGTATCTCTCGGGTGTTCTCATCATCTGAACACCCTTTCTACTTAACAAAATATCTTATTTCGTGGAATGTTTGGGGTCTTCCTCTAAATCGCCTTTTGTAAGAGATTATTTTACTCTTAACAATTTTCTCCACCTCCCATTCAAGATCTCCATCAATCTCTTCGGGTTGCATAGGCGGTTGCTCTCGAGCCAGTCGAATTGAAATTCGGTAGGATTTGAGTAATGATACATGAAATACGAGATGTATTTCCCAACAGTCCTATAGTTTAATGTTATAGGCAAGGTTTCCTTGTTGTTCTAGGATTTTAAAAGGGCCGTAGAGTTTAGGGGCTAGCTTCTTCGAAGGGCATTTTGTGCGAATATTTTTTGCATTAAGTAAAACCAGATCTCCAATTTTGAAGTCTGATTATTGCTTGGCCTTTCAATCCTGATATCATCACATGGCTTCCTTTGTCTTCTTGAGAGATTCTCTTGCTTATTGATAGATTGTTTACATCTAGTGAGCATACATAGTAGCCCCTGGATTCCGGGCTTCTCATTCTTTTAACTATTCAGTTTGAGGATGATAACTGTAGTTTGCGAAGAAGGGGGTCATTTTGTGTGCGGTCGTAGTTGAGTTGTTGTAAGCAAACTCAGCGAGGGGTAAAAGATGGTACCAATCATTCTGATTGTAGTTGACAAATATTGGGAGGTATCCTCCCAGTATTTTGTTGACTCGTTCCGTTTGTCTGTCAGTCTGAGGGTGGTAGGCTGTCGACATCTTTTGTTTAATATTGAGTTTTATGCACAATAATTCCCAAAGTTTGCCAGCAAACTTTGCATCCATATCTGAGATGATTTCTGAGGGTAGCCCGTGATGTTTCCATACTGCTTTAAGGAATGCTTCTGCCACATCTCGTGCAGATGCTTTTTCTTCTAATCCGATAGAATGTGCCATTTTCGTGAACCGATCTACTACGATCATAATCTGTGTATAATCTGCCAAATTTGGTAGTTGAGTATTAAAATCTACCGATGTTGAAGCCCAAGCTGTGAAGGGTACTTGTAAGTGTTGAAGTAAACCGAATCGTGCATGTCTTGGAGATTTAGCTTGTTGGCAAGTAATGCAGGATTGTACGTCATCAGCAAAAAAACAGGCTGCCCACTGTGTCTCATGTCGCTGAGTTTTACGTTTTGGCATATTGTGAGTCCTATGATTGCGATATTAAAAATCCCCTTAGTTTGACTAAAGAAGATGATATTAATTCTATTTTTTGCAAAATATGAGCAATTTTTATTAAGAACTCATGGACCTTTACATACCGAAGTTGAGAAATTTGAGTTTATAACCTACAACTTTGTAATGTAAAATGTCTATGAGATATTGATAAAAATAGCTCATATTTTGCTAAAATTAAGATTTGTATCTGATCATTATGGAAATACAATTGGAAGCATCATGATTAATCGGGGTCACTCGCAATTAGCCGAAATGTAAAACTCAACGACATAGCTTACCGTGGAGTACAAAAGGCAGATTTCTTTTTTGCTGATGGTAGTCATTAACCCAATTGGTGAGTCCTTTCCAGTAGAAGTCTCGAGTAATGATTTCGAGCATCTTATCTTGTCCGAAGTGTCCTGCTACTTGCGAGTTATGATATCCTTTGGCGATGAGTCTCTGCAGGTCTTCGTTTGCTGGAATATATAGTCGGTTCTTATAGTAAAGTAGGTTATCGAATAGAAACCATTGCTGCGGCAATTCCTTTCCTTCTCCTATTATAGTTTCCAATTTTTCATTCCTTTGCAGCCAATTTTGATCTTCCTTTGCCACCTGTCGAATCTTTTCCAAAAAGTCAGCCTTGGACTTTTTAAGGTGTGCCTTTGCGATAATAGCGTTCGACAATAGAACTTGTGCTGTTTGAAGTATCAGGTGGTGGTTGATATCTGAGATATTATAAAATTCGTGTATGCCGCTCGACTGGAGAAAGCATATCATTGGTTGAGTTTCTTTCAGCTTCAATCCTTATCCTGAGCTGCCAAATCCTTGTCCAGCTTTTACTGTTTCATCCATCTCATCCACCTCTATCCACTCTTGATCATCTATTCTTTCCACCACAAGTTGCACAATGCGATCTCCATTCTGAATCTCGAAATCTGAAGAGCAATGATTAACAAGAAGGACTTTGACTTTGCCTCTGTAGTCTGTGTCGATAACTCCAGCATCTACGGATATAGCTTTAGTTGCCAAGCCACTTCTTGGTCCAACACGACCGTAAGTACCACTTCGAACTGCAATAGCCAATCTGGTTTTAACAAAGTGTTGGTTCTTAGCTGGGATAGATAAGGTTTCAACACTATAGAGGTCATGTCCTGCCGCAAGTTTGGATTCTCGAGTTGGGATTCTTGCATTTTCTGAAAGTCTTTGAACTCGCAGATAGTTTTCTGTTTCTGATTGAGGAATTTTCTGAAGAGGTTTTGCCCCAAACAATCGCAATTTGGAATTTGCTGAAGTGTTTAGATTGTAGAATTTGCTGTTCGTGATGCGTAGCTCCTTCTTCAGGGTAGTACTCCAGCCGCCTACTTAGAGCATCAAGTTTACCTCCTTTTGAGTCAGGTCGATAGACGAGAATAAAGTTGAAGTCGCATAATTTTTGTGCCCAATGAATTTCGTGTGCCGTCCAGACTTTTGTGGTTAGAAAGTATTGAAGATTCTGATTATCGGTATAGACTGTAATTGGCTTTTCCATTCCTTGGAGATAATATTTCCATTCCATAAAGGCAACAAGAATAGCTAACAATTCCTTGTCTTGGATGTCATAGTTCATTTCTGGCAAGTTGAGTTTTCGGGAGTGGAATGCGACCGGGTGTAATCATTTCCCTTCAAACTGTGAGAGAATATAGCCGAGGGCGTAATCGCTTACATCAGTTTCAACATCCGTATCGCGTTCAGGGTGAAAGTGACATAGGATCGGGGCCATAATGAAGTATTGCCTAAAATATTTGAAGGCCTCATGCTGGTCTTTTTCCCATACAAAACTTCCTTTTTCTCCCTTTAGCAGATTGGTGATCGGGGTGCAAATCTTTAAGAAGTTTTTGATAAATTGTCTATAGAAATTTGTGAATCCGATAAAAATCTGGACATCCTTTACTGATGTCGGAGGTTTCCATGCCTTATTCCTCCCTATCTCCCGCTTATTCACCGCAGCTCCATCCGTTGTCACAACATATCCAAGAAAATCAACTGATTTAATATGGAATGTAGTTTTGTCTAATGATACTGGCATCTGGTATTCCCACAACTGCTGTAAAACCTTTCGAATGAGAGAGATATGTTCTGTAAGTGATTTTGAATAAATTAGGATATCGTCTATATAAATGACGACTCCCTGGTCTAGGAATTTGCAGAGAATTTCGTTCATCATAGTCTGAAAGGTTGCTCGTGCATTGACAAGACCAAAAGGCATGACCTTATATTCGTAAAGGCCATATTGAGTTCGAAAAGCTGTTTTCCATTTGTCGCCTTTGCGGATTCTAATCAGGTGGAATCCATCCTTCAGATCAAGTTTCGTGAAGATGGTTATATCTCGAACCTGATTCCTTAGTTCCGTCATTAAAGGAATTGGATATTGGTTGTGACGTAACCTTATTGAGTTCTCGGTAGTCTACTACCAACCGAAGTCGACCATCAGATTTCGGTATAAAGAGAATAGTTACTCCCGCTAGAGACTTGCTTACGGTAATTTTCCCTTGTTTCGTCATATCGGCAATATAGAAACAGAGAGCTTGGAGTCCTTTTTCGGATAAGGGATATATAGGACCCCATGGTGGTTGCGTATCAGGTTTGAGATTAATCGCATGGTCAAAGGTATGATGAGGAGCTAGTTTCTCAGGCTCTGCTGTTGAGGGGTTGAATAAATCAAGGTAGTCGTTGTAGCATTCAGGTAGTCGATCAATAATAGTAACTTTCTTGTCGTCTTCTCTTTTGTTTCTTCCTATAACTACCGGGTTAGGATCGTTAAGAACGTATTCGTCCTATTAACCTGAAATTCCTATGTCTTCTGTCAACAAATGTGACCGACAGCAATCCGCGTTAAATGACCAAGCTTTCAGATTAGCGATATTGCTAATTGGGTGTTCCTTATGCCACCATGCAAAACGTATAATCATACCATATTTTTCTGCCGGAGCTATTTCGCAGGAAACGAGAGAGACATCAGCAAAAAAAAAATCGGTCTTTTGTGCTCCACGGTGAGCCATGTCGTTGAGTTTTACGTTTTGGCTAATCGCAAGTAATCCCGGTTAATCATGATGCTTCTGATTGTGTCCCCTAATGATCAGATACAAATCTTAATTTTAGCAAAATATGAGCTATTTTTATCAATATCTCATAGATATTGTACATTACAAAGTTGTATGTTATGAACTCAAATTTCTCAACTTCGGTATGTAAAAGGTCCGTGAGTTCTTAATAAAAATTGCTCATATTTTGCAGAAAACAGAATTAATATCATCTTCTATAGTCAAACTAACGGGATTTTTAATATCACGATCATAGGACTCACGATGTGCCAAAACGTAAAACTCAACGACATGAGGTACAGGGGGCAGGCTGTTTTTTTGCTGATGGAGATGATGGTTTTTTCCTATTTCTAGGTAGAGGGGATGAGTATAGTGCGATCTGCCGGAGGAGATACTTTCGCCTGTAAAGCCCTGGATCTGTACTGTGTTGGATCAAGATTCATATAGTATGTGAAGGTCATGAACGATTTGTTTGTTAATAAGGAAAATATTTGATCCGGAGTCTAATAAGATTGGAATCCGATATTGATTTCCGAGGATATAGATGTGTCCATGTCCTTCTGGACAGTTGTAACGCAGGGGTTCTTGGGCAATAGTGTTTTTCCACTTGCCGGACGGAGTAGGAAAATTCTTGGCTCACTTAGAAGTCATATCGATCTGTTGTTGTCGTACGGTGTTTGTAACAACGCTCGCGTCGTTTCGGTCACTTAGGTCTTCTCAGACAAACTAAATTTAAACATAATAATAAAAAATTACGTTTATATTCTCGGGCAGCCTACTACAAGCAGTCTTTACCCCCTGCCAAGAGGTTTCTGAAAAACATAAATGAAATTCACAAAGGAGTGGGAAACTTAGCTCATTTAAATTTCTTTTTTTTTTTTTTTTTTAGTCTGATGGTTTTGCAAGCTTTGTATTTTTGTTTGGTGACCTCAGATGCCTTTTTCGATTTTATTAATCCTTTGATGAATGCTGCTTGCCGTAAAACTTTGTTTTCCTACTTGTTTCTTAAGATCAAAGTAAGTGCCGCTTCGTTGTCATTCTTAACTAGTTGGTTGGCTCCGATGTCTGTCCAATAAGCCAGGTTGATTCAGACTTATAGACTTAGGGAGACGAATAGGTATTGATAAATCATTTTATAGCATCTCAGTATCTGATAATTCCCAAACAAGCAAAGTAGAAGATCGCTGAATCTGGTTGACTATAGAGGGGGGTTTTGGGTGCGGAGATGGTTGCTGAATGACTAAGGTTATTGTTCGCCTTCGGAACGGGAGTTTTGTTTTATCCCGTTCCTTATTATTAAAAGAGGTTGTTGCCACGACTGGTTGTCTTCTGCAGTTCTGCCGGGGGTGGTTGTCAAGGTGGCAATGAGTGCAACAGTTTTCCTTTTTTCGTTGTGCTACCAGTTCATTGGAAATTCGTTTATGGGCCTCCTTCTAGTCAGTATGTTCATCTTTGGAATTATTTTTTGCCTGCACAGGGGCCATTAGAACAGTCTTCTATCTGGAAGAATATTCTTTTCATCTTTTATTGGTAAAACCATCCGGTCCCTTCTTTAAGTTAAACACTTTATCATTGTTGACTTCTCATTATCGCTTAGTTGTCACTATCTGCATCAGCAAAAAAAGAAATCTGTCTTTTGTGCTTCACAGTGAGCCATATCGTTGAGTTTTACGTTTTGGCTAATCGTGAGGGACCTCGGTTAATCATGATACTTCCGATTGTGTCCCCTAATGATTAGATGCAAATCTTAATTTTAGCAAAATATGAGCTAATTTTATCAATATCTTATAGACATTTTACATTACAAAGTAGTATGTTATGAACTCAAATTTCTCAACTTCGGCATGTAAAAGGTCCGTGAGTTCTTAATAAAAATTGCTCATATTTTGCAGAAAACAGAATTAATATCATCTTCTTTAGTCAAACATACAGGATTTTTAATATCGCGATCCTAGGACTTACGAGATGCCAAAACGTAAAACTCAATAACATGAGGCACAGAGGGCAGGCTGTTTTTTTGCTAATGTGTGGAGTGATTATCAATTTCGATATTTGTTGGCATTTGAGAAGTTCTGTTACGCACACAAGAATAGCTCACTATTATTATTAGTAGAGACTACGCTACCGTAATGGAGTAGCATACATCCAACCTCAACTCACCATGGTAGGAGCAACTAGAGGCATCTATGTTGACTACTTGGGATACCGGAAGAACTCACGTTCTATGAAGCTGGTTACTGATTGGAAAAGTGAAACTACTTTATTCCTTATTCGATGCATATGCATATTATGCATTATGTGTTATTATCTGACTATTCGAACTGATCACTCGATAGTTCACGATAAAGACTATTGGTATGTTGGCATTGTAACTACATATATGAACTTAGTCTATTAGGGCGAAGAGATTGAAGACTATCTACTGGTGGAGTGGGGACACCCTCAGATGAAATAGATGTCAGGAGTTCTCTGAGTTTGAGTGGGGCAATTATTCAGGGTCAAACAGTGTTCGCACTTCCTTTGATGAAGCTGAAATCTTAGAAAGATACATGGTTGTTAGGAAACAGGAAGTAGCGAGAATTTAGTATAAGTAGTAAGGGCTATTCCCCGGAGTTTGAGAAAATCAAGCAACGGAGAAGAGACCTTAACGATATAACAAGTTATTAAGTTTAAAAATTTGAGAACTTTTATTTTCTTTCCTTACCTTTATCGAACTATTATTTCCTGAGCCTTCCTGACTTCTCTCCGTTACCTCGAATACGATACGGCCTAGCTTTCTCTATTCCTTTGAGTTAGTTACCCCGTAACAAGTTCCTCCTATTATCTTCCAATATCCCGAAGAATCTCCATCCATTCTATATCATTAGCAAACTTAAAGTGAGAAAGTCTCCTAAGAATGTTCTTGGGAAGTTTACTCTCCACTCTTACCCTCCACGCTATTCCAGTTAGGCCTGCTTTGATGTTCAGGTCTTCGAGAAGAAGAAGATAGGTATCGATTCTGCCCTTGTATATGACTTTATTCATTTCCTCAAGGGCCTTTCGTTCTTCCTCAATTCCGATAAATCTTTTGGTTATTTCTTGTCAGAATCGATCCCACGTAGAATGGGCGGGGTCTCGAGTGTAACCACCTAAACCCCCCATGACTTTTCGGTATTTCTCCGAAAAAGGTGCGACCTTGTTGCCCTTTATTTTACTGAGAGCAAACACAATTCGATGACTAACATTTTTCCATTGTATAGGATTGAGGTCAAAATAATCTTGGCAAGCCATTAATTAGTTTCGTACATCTTGGTTGTCTTCTCCCTGAAAGAAATAAGTAGAGTTAGCGATCTGTTCTAATAGTCGCTGTGGTTCATTGATGCTTCGAAAGAATTCTAGGATAGTTCTAGCACACGGGAAACGTCTCTGGAAATGGGCATTTTCCGTGAAGTGTATACCGGCCTGCTGCCCTTTTTGCCTTGGTCGCCTTCTCTATTGTCATTATCATCATCAGAGTCGCCAGGGTTTGGGTCTCCACCAGTATTACATGGCGGAGGTGGAGGTGGTGGCGGGATAATTCCTTCTCTTCTTTCGACTCCCTTTCCTGTAACTTAAGGAGTTGATGCTGAGTTTTTTGCTTTATTGATAACATCGTGTGTTGGCAAGGGGTATGATCGACCTCAGTTAGAGGGTCCAGGTTAGTCATCCGCCGCAACCGCAGTAGCCACTGAGTAGGCCATTAATTGGGCTTCAAATTTTCAGATGAAGTTGTTAATTGTAGTTTGTATTTCTTTAGCCTGCTGATTTAAAATCGCTTGTGCTATCTTGTGATTATTATTAAATTGGGTGGCAGTAA
Organism: Tuber borchii; assembly: GCA_003070745.1. Taxonomy (NCBI): domain Eukaryota; kingdom Fungi; phylum Ascomycota; class Pezizomycetes; order Pezizales; family Tuberaceae; genus Tuber; species Tuber borchii. The sequence goes on along the minus strand of NESQ01000130.1, from coordinate 7,523 downwards.
TTTCGTCCTATTGTTTCAACATTTTTGCTGCTTCACTTTTTTATTTCTCGAGTTCTTTTTTCCATCTAGCCTCTTGGTGATCTAATCGGCGTTTCAGAAAGAATAATTGTTCAGCCAATTCGAGGTCTCGATCTTGGGAGCCCTTGGTTATCGCCAGCTCTTACCCTTGTTGTAACCTAAAAGCTTCTCGGACTTCTTCTCTTAACCAATTTCGTTCTACTTTCGCACTTTGGAGTTGTAGTAGGTATTGTTGGTGTTCAGCGAATTATGCTTTAGTAACTTTCTTGTTTCTGGCTAAGTGTCCATCAAATAGTCAGAGGTTGGTATATACTGCATGAATCTCGGCCGTGAAGCTACTTAGGGCAAGATGTGTTTTATCTTGGCTTTGCTGGATTTCTCCCAGGATGAACCAGAAAGTCTCTGCTAATTGGGTTCTGAATTCCACATAAGGGTTGGGGTGAATTCTGGAAGGTCTTCGTCAACTCGGACTTGATGTTGCAAGGAAATATGAACCTGTCCTACTCAGGGCAAAAGTCCCAGTAGTAGGAGTATTTGAGTTATTGGTTGGTAGTATTGATCCTGTTGGTGTGGAACTGTTGTTACCAGTAACTATTGGATCGGTAGGTGGGGGGACAGGGGAGTCTGGTTATGGTTGATCAGACATGAAGAAAGGTACGCAATATTAAGGGGAAGTAGCACTTGACAATTGCAGAGGGTAGACTAATGTTTTTCTATAGTAAAAGCTTTACAATAGCTTCGGTAGATTAGGAAGTTGTAATTTTGTTTTTTATCGTGAATATTCCAAACCGTTTGAAGAACTATGTTTCAGAGATTGCTTTGGTAGTCTGGACAACAGACTGGAAAAAAGTTGTGTGGAATAGCTCATTTGCACTTCTTGGAAGAAGGGCACTAGAAGAGGCTATCGCAGTCGTAATATTGCCTTGGAATGTGAGGGGTTAAAGTATTGTGGAGGAGTGTTGCTGACTTGAGGGTAACAATATAGTCTTACAGGGTAACTAACTTAAGGAGGTAGAGGGAGCTAAGCCATATAGTATTTGAGATAATGGAGGGAACTCAGGAAGGCTCGAGTAATAATGGTTCAATAAAGGTAAAGTAGTAAAGTAGAAGTTCTCAAATTTTGAACTTAGTAACTTGTTATATTGTTAAGGTCTCTTCTCTGTTGCTTGATTTTCTCAAACTCTGGGGAAATAGCTCTTACTACTTATACTAAATTCTCGCTACTTCCTGTTTCCTAACAATTATGTATCTTTCTAAGATTTCAGATTCGTCAAATATCAGCCAAAAAACAGCCTGTCCCCTTTGCCTCATGTTGTTGAGTTTTACGTTTTAGCACATCGTGAGTCCTATGATCGTGATATTAAAAATCCCCTTCGTTTGACTAAAGAAGATGAGATTAATTCTCTTTTGTGTAAAATATGAGCAATTTTTATTAAGAACTCACGGACCTTTTACATGCTGAAGTTGAGAAATATGAGTTCATAACATACAACTTTGTAATGTAAAATGTCTATGAGATATTGATAAAAATAGCTCATATTTTGCTAAAATTAAGATTTGTATCTGATCATTAGGGGACACAATCGGAAGCATCATGATTAATCGGGGTCACTCGCGATTAGCCAAAATGTAAAACTTAATGACATGACTCACTGTGGAACAGAAATGACAGATTTCTTTTTTGCTGATGAAGGAAGTACGAACATTGTTTGATCCTGAATAATCGCCCTACTCGAACTCGGAGAACTCCCAACAACTATTTCTTCTGAGGGTGTCCCCACTCCACCAGTAGATAGTCTTCGATCTCTTTGTCCTAATAGACTAAGTTCATATATATAGTCGCAATGTGAACAGACCAAGAGTCTTTTATCGTGAACTATCGAGTGATCAGCTCGAATACCCAGATACTAACACATAATACATAATATGCCTATGCACCGGATAAAGGATAAAGTATTCTTACTTTATCTTTCCAATCAGTAATCAGCTTCATGGAACATGAGTTCTTCCGGTATCCTTAGTAGTCAACATAGATGCCTCTAGTTGCTCCTACCATGGTGAGTTAAGGTTGGATATACGCTCCTCCATTACCATGGCACTGCCTCTACTAATAATACTGGTGATCTATTCTCATATGTGTAACAGCTTCATGGAACGTGAGCTCTTCCAGTATCCTGAGTAGTCAATATAGATGCCTCTAGTTGCTCCTACCACAGTGAGTTGAGGTTGGATATATGCTCCTCCATTACGGTGGCATAGCCTCAACTAATAATACTGGTGCTCTATTCTTGTGTGCGTAATACTAGCTCCCTCTTCAAAAGGGTTTGGCCTCAAAATCCTTCTTAACATATACTATATGAGTTGCAATAAATATTAGATATTCAATCCTTTTAGTACTCTACAAGGTAGGGTGAAAAAACTTCTGTGTTTGCTTACCCACGGTAGGAAAACCTTTCTGGGAAATACTTCTTCGCCCAATCATGGCATTTCTGGGTTTTCTCCATGAAACATATCTAACAATTCCTTCGCATTTCCCAAATGCTCAGGTAGTTCCCAGGTGTTTTCATCTTCTGAATACCCTTTCTATTTAACGAAATATCGTATTTTGGGGAATATTTGAGGTTTTTCTCTAACCTGTCTTTCGTAAGAGATTATTTCACTCTTAACAATTTTCTCCACATCCCATTCAAGATCTCCATCAATCTCTTCGAGTTGCATAGGCGGTTGCTCTTGGGCCGGTCGAATTGAAGTTCAGTAGGGTTCGAGTAATGATACATGAAATACCAAATAGATTTTCCAACGGTCCAATAGTTCAATTTTATAGTCAAGGTTTCCTCGTTGTTCTAGGATTTCAAAAGAGCCATAGAGTTTATAGGCTAGCTTCTTCGAAGGGTGTTTTGTGCGAATATTTTTTGCGTTGTGCATAACCAGATCTCCGATTTAGAAGTCTGCTTATTGCTTAGCGTTTCGATCGTGATATTATCCCATGGCTTCCTTTGTCTACTTGAGAGATTCTCTTGCTTATTGATGTATCGTTTGCATTCAGTGAGCATATATATTGGCTCCCGGATTCCGGGCTTCTTATTTTTTTAACCATTCAGTCTGAGGATGATAACTGTAGTTTGCGAAAAGAGGGTTATTTTGTGGGAGGTCATGGTTGAGTTACTTAGGAAAAGGTTTTACGCACATTCAGGGAGGTCCTGAATGCTCCTGGTCCACCAAGGGGGGTTTTGGTCCCCATGGTCCACATGGTCTACACTGATCCGCTTTGAACCATATTTTTGAAAGTTTTACTAAAAATGTGGACCTGGGTGGACCAGGGGGCAACAGGGTAGACCATGGGGACCAAAACCCCCCATGGTGGACCAGGAGGGCCATAGGCATTTTCCTGATATTGTTGTAAGCAAACTCAATGCAGGGTAAAAGGTAGTACCAATTATCCTGATCATAGTTGACAAATATTCAGAGGTAGTCTCCCAGTATTTGGTTAACTTGTTCCATTTGTCCGTCTCTCTGAGGGTGGTATGGTACCCTGTTCACATCTTTTGTTTAATCTTGAGTTTTGTGCACAATGATTCCAAAAATTCACCAGTAAACTTCGCATCCATATTTGAGATGATTTTTGAGGATAGCTCATGGTGTTTCCATGCTTCTTCAAGGAATGCTTCTGCTACATCTCGTGCAGACTCAGATGCTTTTTCTTCTAATCCGATAAAATGTGCTATTTTCGTGAACTGGTCTACTACGACCATAATATAGGTATATCCTGCCGAATTTCGTAGTTGAGTAATAAAGTATACCGAAGTCAAAGCCCATACTGTGAAGGGTAATTGTAAGGGTTGAAGTAAACTGAATCGTGCATGTCTTGGAGACTTAGCTTGTTCGCAAGTAGTGCAGGATTGTACAGAGTTATTAACCCAGTCTGTGAGTCCTTTCTAGTAGAGGTCTCGAGTAATGATTTTGAGTGTCTTATCTTGTCCGAAGTGTCCTGCCCCTTGCGAGTCGTGATATCCTTGGTGATGAGTGTTTGCAGGTCTTCATCTGCTTGAATATATAGTCAATTCTTGTAGTAAAGTAGGTTATCAGATCAAATTTATTGCTTTGGCAATTCCTTTGCTTCTCTTATTATAGTTTCCAATTCTTCCTTTCTCTGTAGCCAATTTTGATCTTCCTTTGCCACCTGTTAAACTTTTTCCAAAAAGTCATTCTCGAACTTGTTAAGGTTTGCCTTTGCGATAATAGTGTTAGACAACAGGACTTATCCTTTTCGAACTATCAGGTGGTGGTTGATATCAGAGCTATCATAAAATTTGTATTTGCCGCTCGAATGGAGAAAGCATATCTTTGGTTGAGTTTCTTCCAACTCTAATCCTCGTCCTGAGCTGCCAAATCCTTGTCCAGCTTTCTCTGATTCATCTATCTCCTCCAACCCCATCCAGTCTTGGTCATCTATTCTTTCCACTACGAGTTGTGCAATGCAATCTCCTTTCTGAATCTTGAAATTTGAAGAGCCATAATCAACAAGAAGGACTTTGACTTTGCCTCTGTAGTCTGCGTCGATAACTCCAGCATCTACCGATATAGCTTTGGTTGCCAAGCCACTTCTTGCTGCAATGCGACCGTAAGTACCACTTGGAACTGCTATAGCTAATCCGGTTTTAACAAGGTATCAGTTCTTAGCTGGGATAGTTAAGGTTTCAATACTGTAGAGATCATCTCCTGCTGCAAGTTTCGATCCTCGAATTGGGATTCTTGTATTTTCTGAAAGTCTTTCAATTTGTATATAGTTTTCTGTTTCTGACTAAGGAGTTTTCTGATAGAAAGGTAAGGAGCATCAGCAAAAGTTCACATTTGACCCCCATACCTCATGAGGGATAGGGGGTATGGGGGGCCAAATTATAAAACTCAAGTTGTTGTATCTCTCGTCCATGCCACATAACTCCGGAATAAATCCGGGGTTACGGGGCATTTGTTTTTGCGTTGGTAATTTTGTTATCATGCAACGTTTTCTGGACGCACTTCGTCCTCTTTGAGCCGTTGCACGGTCCATTCGCGCTTGACTCTTCTACTTTAGTTTATCCGGCATTACCTCTCACGCCAGGAATTGTTCTATTATGGATTTCTGCCCCATAACTCAATCATGCTTCCCGACAGCCCAAACACGTCATTGTATGGTCCATTTCAGCTTTGACCCTTTCCCCTGTATTTCATCCGTCATTACCTCTCCCGCCAGGAATTGTTCCATTGAGGATTTCTGCCTCATGACTCAATCATGCTTCCCAACAGTCCAAACATGCCGTTGTCTGGTCCATTCCAGCTTCGACCTTTCCCCTATAGTTTATCCAGCATTACCTCTCGCACCACGTATTGTTCCCTTGTTGATCCAAACATCCTGTTCTGAATTTGCTATTGACAAACTCTTCGCGACTCCGAACGTCCGCAATGCACTATTCCCCGTAGTTCTTCTGCTTTCCTAATTCTCACTTATTTTTCCACTTCCTTCTTGCCATTGCCCAATAACCTAATCCAGCTCCAATAATTTCTCCGTGTATATAATATCTAAGCGGACGCCAAAATCCTTCTTGAAGTATAATACATAAGTAGCAATAAATATTTAATATTAAATCTCTTTAGTACTCTATAAGGTAGAGTAAAAAACTCTTTCGGGTTGAATTGGCTACAGTAATAGGAAAGCCTTTCTGAGTAATACTACTTAGACCAATGACGGCATATTCGAGTTTGCTCAATGAAACATCTCTGTCAATTCCTTCATATTCTCCTAATACTCAGATAACTCCTAGGTATTCTCGTCTCCTGAACACTCTGCCATGTAAGAAAATAGGTTATTTCGTAAAATGTTTGAGGTCTTCCTCTGACCCATCCTTGGTAAGAGATTATTTCACTCTTAATAATTTCCTCCACCTACTACCCAAGATTACCATCGATCTCCTCGAGTTGCGTAAGTAGTTGTTCTTGAGCTGGTTGAATTAAAGTTTGGTAGGGTTTAAGTAATGATATGTACTACTACTGGATGGATTTTCCAATAGTCTGATAGTTCAATTTTATAGGCAAGGTTTCCTCATTATTCTAAAATTTTAAAGGGGCCGTAGAATGTGAGGGTTAATGTTACGGGGTAACTAACTCAAAGAAATAGAGAAACATTAGCAAAAAAAATTCTCCCTCATGTATTACCTACATATCTCCCTGTATCTGCTAGTAATACCACCTCCCCCGGTCCCTCCTGTCCCTCATTCATTTACCGCCTTTCCTAAAGACCCAACAGGCCTTCTGAAAGCTTCATACATGCCTTCGGCGCCATTTATCGTCCTCTTTTGCAGGTGGCCCCTAGCTTGCTCCACTAGCGAGGAGGTCTCGCTTAACTGACCCCTGTTTTTTTTTGCATTTCTATCCAGGCCATTTTGGCTGTTGTGCGTCCGCTTTGTACCTGTGCGCGTCCGGAACAACCTTGCCTGTCTCAGCGCCCCATCACGCCCTTAGCGCTCTCCCTTCCCCTTGATTTCTCCGTTATGAATTTCGTCCCCCTGGGGACGTTCTTCACGTCATAACATGCACTCTCTACCCCTGGTGCGCGTCCGGAACAACCTCGTCTCTCTCAGCGTCCCATATCGCACTTTGCTCTCTCTCTCTTCCCCTTGATTTCTCCGTTATGGATTTCGTCCCCTGGGGGACGTTCTTCAGGTCATAACATCTACTCTCTACCCATGTACCGGCCCCACACACCCTTCTGTTTCCAAAGTATGCGTGCCAAATCTGTTTTATTTCACTGAAGCCCGTATCTTTTGTACCTTCTCTCGTCCTTCTCCTGACATTCATGATTCGCTTTGCCTTTCTGTACCACTCCTATTTGTCGCCTCGGTTAGTTCACCATCGATATCCTTAGGTGTCTCAAAATGCACCGCTACGCGTCCCCTTCATACCATTCTTTGTTTCTTTCTTTCTACTGTAAAGTTTTCAATAAATTCTATTAAATGTTTCTAAATCAATCCTACTATTTACATACCAGCGGTTGTTATCCTTACCACTAGTCTCGGGTACTAAATGCGCCATGCCCATGATCCGTTTGATACTAACGACTATCTCAGTTGTTCCGTTTGGGCCTTTCGCCGTCCCCAAAGTAACGGTAACAAGTCCCGTTATATCGCTGAACTTCCCCGAGTTCTCAACATATAGTCTATCTACTAATACCAGTCTATCTACTAAACCCGTTCTTGGGTCTCGAACTTTCATTATCGAAACCAAGCGGGCCGGATAACAGCCTTTTAGTGCTCCATAAATACTTCTATTACCCGAATCTACCCATACCCAATCATTCCTGCTCTGCCCTGTTGACCTCCAACGCTGGGTTCCGGTACACCGAAGAAGGTGCCAAGTGACCTCTCTCTCGTCCTGAAAGTTCTCTACCGGGACACGTAAAAGCTGACATATCTCAACTGGAAACTGTTTAACCGAATCCACATCAAAATGTTGGCTCACAGACGACTTCC